>JAVXUM010152792.1:0-14185 GCA_035590655.1 Pouteria glomerata
AAGATCAAAATCTGGAAATATATATACAATGTATCCACACAACTTACATTGAATCCAAGAGTAGAGAACTACTCACTTATAATAAAAGGAAACATCCATGAAGAAGTAAAGATTTCTACCATTTCTCAAGTAAAATTGACAAAAACTAATCTAGATCTACTTTCTCTCTCTAAATTCTCTCTCGAAAACTGGAAATTAACTAACAAAAATGTACGTAAGAAAATAAAACTGAAATGTAGCTACTGTATATCTCTCAGACGAGCTCACTGCTGTTTAAATACATGCCAAACCTATGTACAAAACTACCCTTGCCAAACTGAAAGAATTACAAATTTCAGAACTCGCAGATTGGTTCGAACAGCCGTTCGAACAGAGCCTTGGTTCGAGCATGCGTTCGAACAAGAATTGTAGACTTAGAATTTTTTTCTTCCAGTTGATTTTGCACAGCTTCTGTTGATCTAACCAGCGTTCGAACAGAGCTTGGTTCGAACAAGTGTTCGAACCAACTTCTCAACACTTAGCTTTTTCTGATGCTTCTTCCAAGTTCCACTCCATTTGGCCTCTGTTGGTCGAACCAATGTTCGAACGAAGTATGATTCAAACCAATGTTCGAACAGCCTTTTCTGGACTTAGCTGTTTCTTCAGGCTCTCACTTGCATTGGTCTCTGTTGCTCGAACCATCATTCCAACGAACCTCTGTTTGAACCGTTGTTCGAACCAGCTCTTCAGGACTTAAACTTTTTCTGCCAGCTTCAATTGCATTTGGTTCGAACTTGCGCTCGAACTGCTTCCTGCTTTTCTGCCTTTTAAGTCCCAAATCTGCTCTTTTAACTCCAAAACATCTGCAAGTGGATGAATTCAACATTAGCATGCAATAATTCATTTATCTCTACGTTAAGCACCTAATTCTTCCTTTTAATCCTTAAATTGAATTTAATGATTGTACTTTTTATGGTACAATCAATAGTTATCAGGCCAATATTGGAATGTCACCCTTTGAGGCGTTATATGGCAGACCATGCAGATCCCTAATGTGCTGGACACAAGTAGGAAAAGTAGCTATGACTAGGCCAGAGTTGGTACGAGAAACAAATGAGAAAGTAAAGATTATCAGATAGAGACTAGAAACAGCACGGGGTCGCCAGAAGAGCTACGCGGACCAGCGAAAGTGATCGTTAGAATTTAAAGTGGGAGACCATGTATTTTTAAAGGTGTCGCCACAGAAGGGACAATTTCGCTTTGGCAGACAAAGTAAGTTGTCTCCCCGCTACATTAGTCCATTTGAAATACTAGCACTAGTGGGAGAAGTGGTTTATAGGTTGGTTTTACCACCGCAACTTTCTGGAGTGCACGAGGTGTTTCATTTATCTATGTTACGGAAGTATATTCCAGACCCCACTCAGACGCCAGATACGAGGTGCAGTCAGTGCAGATTTTGGACACTCGGAACCAGGTACTTCGGGGAAAGACTATTCCATTGGTGCAAGTATTATGGAAGTACCACAATGTAGAGGAGTCAACTTGGGAGCGAGAATCTGAAATGAAAAAGAAATACCCTAATTTGTTTTCTTGACTTTCCATAATGTATAATGTATGTATTATGTATATAAAAATTTCGAGGACGAAATTTTTATAAAGATGGGAGAATGTAATACCTTGAATTTTCTAAGTGAATGTACATGGAGTATTTGATGTATTTTAAACTTAACTTGAAATCTAAGATAAGGGATTTCCCTTGAACTTGAATTTAGCTTAAAGAAAATGATATTTGAGCATTCTTAACCCTAAATTAAATTAAGATAACATTGGTTTAAGGTTTAGGGGATTGGAAAACCCTAATTGACTAAGTTGAATTTAGTGAATTGTTAAGTGATTGTAAGTGATTTTAATTACCATGGTTTGAATTAAAATTAGCTTAGGTGTAAACTTAATAATTAATTAAGAACAAGTGAAGTCTTGTGATTGGCCAAAGGAACTGAGTAGGAGGGGGGGAGATTATAAATTAAACTAATGGAACACTTAGGGAACCTTAAGGCATTCGGCCAAGCACTAGAAGAATAGGAAAAGCAAAGGCAAAAAGGAGAAGAAAGGAAAAAAAAAAAGGAAAAAGAAGAAAAGAAGAGAGGGAAAAAGAAGAACAAGAGGAGAAGAAGGAATTCAAGTTAGAGAACCTAAAGAAGACAAAAGTATGTCTTCCTAACTCTAATTCAAATTAGTGTTTAAAATTAAAAAGCCAATTGAGTTAAAATTTAGAAGGTAAGTTAAACATGAAGTAATTGTAGGGTTTATGTGTGCTTTAAGGTTGTCTTCGTGAAGAAATTCTAAGAAAAGGGCAAGATTTGAAAAAAGGGTCCTGGGAAACCCTAAATTGGAGTTAGGAAACCAAGTTTCTTTCCTCTTCTTCTTCTTCTCATTTTCAGCTAGCTCTTGAGCTAGGGATACACTACTCTACTTCATATATGTGTTTATCTATGTTTGGAGTGTTTTATGTGTGGTTGAATTTGGAAAAATCTAGGCGAAACTGTGAAAGGAATGAAAACTAGCTAAACTAGTGTTATGCTTACCTAAAATGGCCAAAAACCGAAGCTAATGGAAAGCTGCATAACTCAGCTTTTGGGGACTGAAAAATTAGAGATTTTAGGGTTTAGAAACCTTAGGTTTTACATAAAATTGATCCCCTAACTTATGGTTAATAAATCATGCAAAATTCTAGCTTTTTGGTACTAAAATCCCTAAAAATGTACCAATTTCGTGAGGAACTTGAAGGCTGAAAATCTCAGGTTTTAGGGGTTGGAAATCAGAGTTTAGAAGGCTTAGAAACCCTAGGTTCCCCTGAAATTTGGATCTTTAAAGTTTGGTTAAGTTTCTATGCAAAAATATGACAATTTGGTAGCTTAGAAACCAAGAAATGGACAAAAGTGTATAACTGGCTAAGGGCTGCAAACTCATGGTTTAAACAGTATTTTAGACTTGAAATTTTGCTTAGAATTATGTATTAAAAGTGTGAGAAAAACCCATAATCGGTATGGTTAAAATTGGCTTAGTTTTGGTTATCTAAACTTGACCATTTTGGCATGAAATTGAATCTAAACCTATGCTCATTTATTCTGGACTTTTTATGTTTATGATGTATTGATGAAGTTAAAATGTTGATAAATGCATTGGTGGCATCATACATCACATGAAAACCTGGTCATCATATCAGAGCAAGCACATTGGTCATATAATGAACCCACAAAACTTCCCCGGCTATATAACGGTCTAGAATTATCGAAACGTGTACCTAATAGAATAACATCTGCAACATATATATATATGCTGCCAAACAACCATGCAGCGGTTTTACCAACTAAGCATACTAATTTATCAAAGGCCGCACACCCGGGCCAACATTAGCCACTATAGATGTGTACAAGATCCAATATTTTGAAAAGTTATGAATTTATACACATCTCGGCCTTAAGGCCATTACAAACCCAAAATCAAATGAAAGAGATGAACATCTACAATGTCTCCTCAAAACACATTTCATGAAACTCAAAACTAGTTCAGCTTTTGCAATGACAGGGGCATCTCATCTCCTAGCCTTTTTCTGTAGGTCCCTCCTAATTATCCTGAGTGGGTCCTGCATGCATATCTGTAGGGACGTGAGTACGGACGACGTGTGCCCACGATACTCACCATAATATAAATCTGATGTATGTAATGATCATGATACAATGAAACAATAATAATCCATTATCCGTAACATGATAGCAAATACCTCAACTCGCAATTCACAAGCAAGTTTCACATGCTTTTTCAAATGTCAGGGTGTGCATTATCAATATTTAAACCATTAACTTCTTCATCTTGTATATGCATCACATATTAATCTTTCACACAATCATCGGGGATTGGGTACAAATCCGGCGTGCTTGTTCCGGGCGACGCTACGCCCCCCGGCATTTTTTAGGATGGCAACCTAGGGCGACATTACGCCCGTGTGTATGCATAAGCCAATACAATGCCCTCATTTCGTAGGCTACTAATCTACTAGTATGAACTACCAAACCCTGCGCAGGTTCCGGGACTTTCGACCTAAGGGTATCTCAGACCCTTCTTTTTTTCTGTACCTCACATTCCCCAGCACACAACTAATCATTTCGTTTTCTTTTCTTTTCATTAGGTTTGTAAGTTATGTATTGAGTGCACATGTAGCATAATTCCATGTTTTGATTTCATGTTGGCATCACAAATCCTTCAATGAATTCTCTCATCTCCTATCAATTGTCATTCATGTAAACATAAGCAAAATGATGCAAGGGGGTTCTCTTCAACATTATGATCTCAAAAAACTTTCCATTTATTGAATCAAGTCAAATGTAATATGCCATAATCAAGATGATACACATATGAAATGAAATAAGAGGGCTCATTTAAGAAATTCAACATGATAAGGAGTGAAATTGGTATACATTAAGTCCGGTGCAAAACAAAGTTAAGGTCTGGCAAAAGGGGCTCGAGCGCACAAGGCATGCTAAGTTGGGCGCCCAAGGCGTCAAGCGCACGGCCCATTACTCAGTCGGGCACCCACCAAGGATGATTTTTGGGAACACTGTAGCTCGGGCGCCCACCGAGAGGGTGGTTCTTCTGGGTTTTGGCCAACTTCAAGTTTTTACCTCCATACTCTACTTAGGTTCATTTTTATGTACTAATTACCATCATACATCCATTTTTCCATCTCCCAAGTTCACCCTAACCTAGAGTTCTCATAATTTTCCTCCCTCTCCTCCTATCACTTACCATCATGCAAATCAAACCATTCATCATCTCTATCCCTACTTAGGTTTCCAAAAGTTTAGTTTGTTTCCGTACAAGGTATCATGGTTTCCTTTGCTATTTACCACATCAATAGAGTTTAAAAGAGAAGTAGAATAACTTAAATTTATATCAGGAGAGATATAAGTTCCCTACCTCAAGTCGTAGCCCAAGTTCTTTAAGAACTTCAAGATGGGATGTCGTCACCTTAGCTCCAACCTTCCAAGACTTCAAGAACTCACTCGCTTCTCTTGAATTCTCTTTTTTCTTGGTTCTTCTTCTCCTTCTCTTCTTAGTTCTCTTTCTTTTTTCTTCTTCTTCTTCTTTCTCTTATTTCTTTCCTTTTTCTTTTCTCTTTTCTCCCAATTCTTTTTATGGCCGGATGAAGCAATTTTGCTTTGGTCTTCTTCACTTGGCCGGATGCTACTTAACCCAATTGGTCTCACTCTCTCTCTTGAACACTTGTTCCCTTCTCACACCACATTAAGTCTTGCAATTTAATACTCTCACCAACCAAAAAATATATATATATTTTAGGCATTAAGTCTTCCAAGCATTAATTCATGGGTCACAAGTTTAATGCCTCTTTTGACTAACACTCAACTACGAAACAAATTGAAAGACCAAAACTAAATTGCCGGCCACTTCTTCAACAAGTCAAAGTGTAAGTTTACTTAGTCAGAATTAATACCAGTTTTTTTAATGGCCGGTTCTCCTCATCACCTCCTAAATTCTCCTTCACACTTTAAGTTAAACAAGCCTCCTCTATTTGACCATCACATAGCCGGCCATCAAGTGATCTTCACATCTTATTATGCTTTATTACTCACATGAACAAGCATGGCAACTCATTCTAGCTCCCCAACACTTAAAGCAAATTGAAAAACATAATCTTTAGACACACCAACCTATAATTTCATCTCTAAGCGAAGGTTAATTCATGATTCCCATTCATTCAAAAGGTGAGGGTATCACATTCTCCCCTCCTTACAAAAATTTTGTCCTCGAAATTTTTACAATACATAAAATGTAAATCTCACTACAATACAACTACGAAAACAAGGAAGGAAATCGGTCTCGCATTTCAGACTCGCGCTCCCACGTTGACTCTTCTATGTTGTGTTGCTTCCATAACACTCGAACCAATGGAATCGTCTTGCCTCACAGCACTTGGTCTTGAGTGTCTAAAATTTGGACCAGTCTTACTTTGTATCTGGTGTCTGAGTCTGCTTCTAACTCCGCCCAATCCAATACATGAGAAGCATCTGGAACATATCTTCGGAGCATAGAAACATGAAATACTTCGTGCACACCTGAGAGTTGTGGTGGTAAGGCTAAGAAGTAAGCTACCTCACCTACCCTTGCTAAAACTTCAAACGGCTCGATGTAACGGGGAGACAACTTTCCTCGCTTCCTAAAGCAAAAGTGCCCCTTTCGGGGTGAAACCTTCAAGAACACGTGGTCCCCACTTGAAACTCCAGTGGCCGTCTTCGTCAGTCTGCGTAACTTTTCTTTCGGCTTCTAGCCGTCTCTAACCATTGTCTAATAACTTTTACTTTCTCATTGGTCTCCCGAACTACTTCAGGTCCAATCAGGGCCGCTTCTCCAACTTGTGTCCAGCACACTGGGGAATGGCAAGGTCTCCCATATAAGGCTTCAAAGGGTGCTATGCCAATGCTCGCTTGATAACTATTGTTGTAAGCAAACTCTACTAGTGGCAAATGTTCTTCCCAACTCCCTTGAAAATCCAGAACACAAGCTCGAAGCATATCCTCCAATACCTGGATAGTCCTTTCCGACTGACCATCCGTTTGGGGGGGATGAAAGGCGGTGCTAAAGCATAATTCTGTCCCCATCGCTACTTGAAAACTCTGCCAGAAACGGGAAACAAATCTGGAATCTCGGTCAGAGACGATAGAAACCAGCGTTCCGTACAACTTCACAATTTCACGTATATATAACCGGGCCAAGGAATCCATTGAGTCAGTCATCTTCATTGCCAAGAAATGGGCTGATTTTGTTACTCTGTCCACAATCACCCACATAGTGTCACAACCTCTCCTCATTCTCGGCAACCCTGTGACGAAGTCCATGGTCACATGCTCCCATTTTCATTCGGATACAGGCAAAGGTTGTAATAAGCCTGTTGGCCGTTGATGCTCTGCCTTTACCTATTGACAAGTTAGGCATTTTCCTACGAACTCTGCCACATCTCTTTTCATTCCAGCCCAGTAGAATTGTCTTTTTACATCTTGGTACATCTTCGTGTCTCCAGGATGCACTGCTAATCTTGACTGATGAAACTCTCTCATAACTTCATCTCTCATAGCTGAGGGCACAAAGATTCTTCCCTGATACTTAACCACTGTCTCCTCCATTGTCCAGTCGGGTAAGTTGATTAACCCCTCTATCTTCTGATAAATCTCCTTTGTCTCTTTATCAGTTCTTTGGGCTTCAATCACTTTGTGCACCAAAGCTGGATAATCACTGAAGTGTATAACATGCCTTTCTCCGCCTCATCCTCTAGAGCCGAAGCATACTCATTGAGTGTCCTTAGCATTTCCTACTCCTTCAAAGCTAGGCTGGCCACTACACTCTGAGTCTTCTAACTTAATGCGTCTGCTACCATATTTGCCTTGCCAGGATGGTAATGTAGATCAAAGTTATAGTCCTCCATGTACTCCATCCACCGGCATTGCCTAAGATTCAAGTCTTTCTGAGTGAAAATATATTTGAGACTCTTGTGATCAGAAAAGACCTCGAATCTCTTACCATATAAGTAATGCCTCCAAGTCTTAAGGGCAAAGATTACGGCTGCCAATTCCAAATCATGTACGGGGTAGTTGTTTTCATGATTCTTTAATTGTTTGGAACCATAAACCACCACCCTTCCGTTCTATATCAAGACACACCCCAGTCCCTCCCGTGAGGCATCACAATAAACAGAGTAACCCACTCCTCTCTCTGGGATAATGAGCACTGGGGCAGTGGTTAGCCTCTTCTTGATTTCTTGAAATGCCCTCTCACAGGCTTCATTCCACTTGAACTTTACCCCATTCCTCGTGAGTCGAGTCAATGGAGCTGCCAGCCGTGAAAAGTCAAGCACAAACCTACGGTAGTATCCCGCCAACCCGAGAAAGTTTCGTATTTCAAAAACGGTTCTTGGCTGTGACCATTCCAGGACTGCTTCAATTTTAGAGGGATCAACTGCTACTCCTTCTATAGACACCACGTGTCCCAAAAATTTGACTTCTGTCAGCCAAAAGTCACACTTACTGAGTTTGTATATAACTGATGGTTTCTCAGCCTTTGCAGCACTAGCCTCAGATGTTGCTCATGTTCCTCCTTAAACTTGGAGTAGATCAAGACATCGTCTATGAACATCACCACAAATTTATCGTGGAATTCTCTAAAGACTCGGTTCATTAAATCCATGAAAACTGCAAGCGCATTAGTTAGTCCAAACGGCATCACTCGGAACTCGTAATGGCCATACCGAGTCCTAAACGCCGTCTTGGGGATATCATTTTCTCGGATTCTCAATTGGTGGTAGCCTGACAGAAGATCGATTTTGGAGAACATAGAAGATCCTTTCAACTGATCAAACAAGTCGTCAATCCTCGGTAACGGGTATTTGTTCTTGATGGTTACCCTATTTAACTTCTAGTAGTCAATGCACATCCAGAGTGTCCCGTCTTTCTTAGCTGCAAATAAGGCCGGTGCACCCCAGGGTGAGGTGGTCGGCCTAATAAAGCCCTTAGCCCTTAACTCTTTTAGCTGACTTCTTAGTTCTTCTAACTCTGCCGGTGCCAATCGGTATAGAGGGATAGAAATGGGCTCCGTGCCCGGTATCAATTTAATACTAAACTCCACATCCTGTTTTGGTGGCAATCCTGACAAATCTTTTAGGAACACGTCGGGAAATTCATCGACTACCTTAGGTAATTCAGTTTTTTGTTCTTCATTCTCATCTTCCAACACCATACTAGCGAATAAAACACACAAATCTGTCTTTCTGCGGCTCCTCCATGAGGGCAATTCAGGCATAGTACATCGGTCCACCAGGAAACAGATAGGTGTGCCTTCGGGTGTAAACAAGGTTACCTTCCGGTTGGGGCAGTCAATTATGGCTTGATAAGTTTCAAGCCTATCTATTCCCAAGATGACATCAAACACCCACATTTCTAATACAATCAAATCCGTGGGAACCACTACTTCTCTTTTGTCAAACACATCTTCCACCCAAAGTTCACACTCTTTAACCACGGACGTCAGCGAAGAAAATCCGATGGTCGGTGTTTCTGCTAATAACAATAAGTCCATAGGGCTAACCTCTAATCCCAGCGCAGATACACACTTAGCAGAGATAAATGAATGAAAAGCCCCCGTGTCTAACAATAGCATAGCATATAAAGAACATACTAAAAAAATACCTCGAGTAATCAATGGCTCTGCCGATGCTTCTTGCTAGGTCATGGCAAACACCCTCCCTTGAACTTGAGTGGTGGGTGGCCTGCCACCTCTCTGGCCTGACGGAGCTCTTCTTGGTGGTTGAGATACTCCACTCTGAGACGTCCCTGCTGACGGATCTTGTTGCTGCGTCTGCTGCTGGGTTGTCGATGCATGGCTACTTTGAAAGCTCTGGCCTCTTGGCCCGTCCTCCCACCGACACCTCCTTGCAGTTGGGGGCAAAATCTCTGAATATGCCTTGCCTGCCCACACCGGTAACACACCTAGTTATCCACCGAAGTCCCACCTCCCAGTTGACTTGAGGCTTCATTCATTCCTCGCAATTATGGTCATTTGACCTTCACATACCCTGGCTATCTGCAATTATAACAAATGGGCTGCCCAGTCTCCATTCTTTTGGGTAGTCTAGGGTTCATGCTGATTGGTTAGACTGACTGTCCCTGGGAAGTAGATGCGCCTTCTTTCTATCTTTTTCTAGCTTCCCCTTCTTACTACTCTCCTTTACCTCGGCCACGACGGCCTTCAAGCATTGTCTTGGTCTCCAACAAATCCCTCTCCACTGTCATGGCTCTATCCACCAACTCTTCATAATTATTAATGTGGAGCATTACCATTTTGTTGCGTAAAGTTGGCTTCAAACCTCGTTTAAACTTCCAGCACTTTAATCGGTTGGTGAAAATTAACTCTAGTGCATATTTGGATAAGTCGGTGAACTGCTGTTTATACTCAAGCACCGTCATATTCTTCTGGATCAGGCTAGCAAATTCCTCCCGCTTTGCATCCCGCAATGACTAGGGAAAGAAGTAGTCTCTGAACTTTTCTTTAAACTGCTTCCATGAAAGTCCCACATGTTCTTTAGCCTCTTTGATACTCTTCCACCATGTCGACACTCGCCCCACCAATTGGAAAGCGGTTAAGGTAATATAAGTGGTAGGTTCAGTAAGCTCCAGGGCCTCCAAGATCTTCTCACATTCATCCAGAAAATGTTTTGCCACCTCGGTGTCCACCACACCGTCATAGCTAGGAGGCTTCATCTTTCTAAATTGCTCCAAATTACTTTGGCTAGTACCCGCTTGTACTTGCAGTTGGGGTGCCGCCCTTACTCCTCCTGCCATTGTGGCAATAACAGCGGCCAATTGTTGGAAAAAGGCCTCGGCGTCAGCTGCAGCAGGTTAAAGTATTTTTGGTGCTATAGGTGGCGCCGCTTCACCTTAGGGCATTGGTGGCATTTCAGCCACCACACTATGCTCCCGCCTCTTGCTTGTGCGGGATAGAGACACTAACTCCATGCCCTCGCACTGGGGCATCCGCTACTCCCCTTCCTCTTCCACGGCCTCAGCCTCTTCTTCTTTGCTCTTGTCTTGGTGGCATTCTAATTAAGCATAAGAGAATGCACTATGGATCAATAACACTATCACCTATTGCTAAATACGGAAAGTAAGAAAACACATTGCTGCAATGTCACGTATGCATGCAATATGAAATGCAAGGGTTCCCATGTCCATAGGTAGTCTAACCTAGGCTCTGATACCATCCTATCACACCCTGGTTCTGGGGACCCGAGGGGTGAGTGTAAATCAACATAGCATGAAAACCTGGTAATCATATCAGAGCAAGCACATTGGTCACGTAACAGACCCACAAAACTTCCCCTGCTATATAATGGTCTAGATTTATCAAAACGTGTACCTGATAGAATGATCTGTGCAAAATATATCTGTACGCTGCCAAACAATTATGCAGCAGTTTTACCAACTAAGCATACTAATTTCTCAAAGGCCGTACACCCGGGCGAACATTAGCCAATATATATGCATAAGAGATCCAATATCTTGAAAGGCTATGAATTTGTACACATCTCAGCCTTAAGGTCATTACAAACCCAAAATCAAATGAAAGATAAGTACATTACTATGTTTTCTCAAAATACATTTCATGAAACTCAAAACTAGTCCGGCTCTTGCAAAGACATGAGCATCTTCTCTCTTAGCCTTTTTCTTTAGGTCCATCCTAATCATCCTGAGTGGATCCTACATGGACATCTATAGGGACGTGAGCACAGACGGCGTGTGCCCACGATACTCGCCATAATATAAATATCATGCATATAATGATCATGATACAATGAAACAATAATAATCCAATATCCGTAACATGGTAGCAAATATCTCAACTCACAATTCACAAGCAAGTTTCACATGCCTTTTCAAATGTCAAGTTGTGCATTATCAACATTTAAACCATTAACTTGTTCATCTTGTGTATGCATCACATATTAATCTTTCACACAATCATCGGGGATTGGGTACCAATCTGGCGTGCTTGTTCCGGGCGACACTACGCCCCCGGCGTTCTTTAGGATGGCAACCCAGGACGACGCAACGCCCATGTGTATGCATAAGCCAATAAACTGCCCTTATTTCGTAGGCTACTAACCTATTGGTATGAAGCACCAAACCCTGCGTAGGTTCCGGGACTTTCGACCTGAAGGCATCTCAGACCCTTTTTATTTTCTGTACCCCACAATCCCTGGCACACAACCAATCATTTCATTTTCTTTTCTTTCCATTAGGCTTGTAAGTTAAGTATTGAGTGCACATGTAGCAGTACAAGTCATTCAGTGAGCTTTTTCCATCTCAAATCATTCATCATTTATTTAAATATAATCAAGATGATTCAAGGGAGTTCTCTCAAGCATCATTATCTCAAACCTATATTCTTTCATTAAATCATATCAAATGCAGCATGCCATAATAGAGATAATACATATATGAAATGAACTAGAGGGGTTCATTTAAGAAGTTCCACATGACAAAAGGTAAAGTTGGTATACATTAAATCCGGTGCAAAGCAAAGTTGAGGTCTAGCAAAAGGGGGCTCGGGCACCCAAGGCATGCTCAGTCGGGCGCCCAAGGCGTCGGGGGCACGACCCTCTGCATAGTCGAATGCCTACTGAGGGGGAATTCTGGGTACATTGTAGCTCGAGTGCCCAAGTCTTTATCAGGCGGGCGCCCACCGAGAAAGTGGTTTTTCTGGGTTTTGGCCAATCTCAGGTTCTTCCTTCCATGGTCAACAAATGTTCATTTTTGGGTACTAATTCCCATCATATATCCATTTTTTCTATCTCCCTAGTTTACCCTGACCCAAAGCCTCACAATTTTCTTCCCTCTCCTCCCATCACTTACCACCATGCAAATTAAACCATTCATCTCCTCTATTCCTAGTTAGGTTCCAAAAGTTTGGTTTTTCTCCCTACGAGGAGTTATGGTTTCTTTGCTAGTTACCACATCTCATAGAGTCAAAGGAGAAGAAGAAAAGAACCTTCAATTTATATTAGAAGAGTTAGAAATTCCCTACCTCAAAATTTAGTCCAAGCCCTTCAAGAACTTCAAGATGGTGCTAGCTTCCAAGGTGTCTTCAACTTTGCTCCAACCTTCCAAGACTTCAAGAACTCACTCTCTTCTCTTGACCTATCTTTTTTCTTAGTTCTTCTTCTCATTCTCTTTTCTTCTTCTTCTTTTTCCTCTTCTTTCTTTCCTTTCTCTTTTTCTTTTCTCCCAATTCTTTCTATGGCCAGATGAAGCAATTTCCTATGGTCTTCTTCACTTGGCCGAATGGCTTCTTAGCCAAGTTGGTTTCTCTCTCTCTCCTATACACTTGGTCACTTCTCACACCACACTTGGTCTTGCCATTTAATGCCTCCAACAACCAAAATACCTATATATGTATATAAGAGACAATTAGTCTCCCAACCATTAATTCATGGGTCCTACAAGTTAATGCTCATTTGACTAACAGTTAGTGACAAACCAAAATGGAAAACCAAAACCAAATGGCCGGCCACTTCTTCTCCCTACCATCTCTCTCTCTCATTTATCTATATATATATCCTCATAGAAATCAAATAGTCAAAATTGGTGCCAACTCTTACATGGCCGGTTCATCATCACTTCCCATTCTTCTTCATACTTTAAGTCAAACACTTTTACTCTCTTAGAACATCACTTAGCCGGCCACTATGCAAATTTTATATCCCATTATAATTTGTTACTCACATGCACAAACAAGGCAACTCATTTTAGCTTCCCAACACATAAAGCAAATTGAAAAACATAATCTTTAGACACACCAATCTATAATTTCATCTCCAAGAGAAGGTAAATTCATGATTCCCATTCATGAAAAAGATGAGGGTATCACATTCTCCCCTCCTTATAAAAATTTCATCTTCGAAATTTTTACAATACATAGAAAGATAAAACTCTTTACAAGACAATTAAGAAAACAAGGAAGGGAATCGTTCTCGCATTTCTGCTTCGCGCTCCCACGTTGACTCCTCGATATTATGGTGCTTCCATAATACTCGAACCAATGGAATCGTCTTGCATCACAGCACTTGGTCTCGAGTATTTAAAATTTGGACCGGTCTCACTTCGTATCGGGCATTTGAGTCGACCTCTAATTCTGCCCAATCCAATACATGAGAAGGGTCCAGAATATATCTTCGGCGCATAGAAACATGAAATACTTCATACATACCGGAGAGTTGTGGTGGTAAGGCTAAGCGGTAAGCTACCTTAGCCACCCTTGTTAAAACTTCAAACGGCCCGATCTAACGAGGAGACAACTTCCCTCGATTGCCAAAGCGAAATTGCCCCTTTCGGGGTGAAACCTTTAAAAACATATAGTCCCCACTTGAAACTCCAACGGTCGCTTCCGTCGGTTTGCATAACTTTTCTATCGACTTCTAGCCGTCTCTAACCGTTGTCTAATAACTTTTACTTTCTCATTTGTTGTCACGCCCCGAATCCGAGGACCCGAGGAGTGAGTATAAAACTTACAAACCATGCACAACCTGAGCCATGTATCAGAGTAACGCAACATCCACGCAGTGGACCCACATAACTAATGGAAC
>JAVXUM010152853.1:0-14175 GCA_035590655.1 Pouteria glomerata
ATGTAATGAATGTATGGGAATGTATGGATGATGGGAAATGTTTGGATGATATATAAACTGCACAGGCTATCTATTAGATACCCTCCTTAAGTCCAATTTTTAGGCCGTTATATAGCAGTTTTGTTTTGTGGGTCCACTACGTGACCGGTGCGTTAGCTCTGATTTGGTAATTTGGGTTTCATGACATGCGTGACACACTCACTCCCTGAGTCCCCGGACCCGGGGCGAGACACTATTTAACAAGTTAAAAAGACAAAGCTTGCATCAATATTAATCGTCTAACTAGGAAACTGATTATATTAGAAGCTCTCAAGATCTTTTAATTACTCGTCTTTTAGAAAATTCTAAAAAACAAAAACAAAAAATTGAACAATTAGAATCAAGACTAGATTTTATTAAAAATCAAATTAGCTTTTCTAAAGAAAAACAAAGTTTTACTGCAGCAAAACAGTGTATAGAACAAGTTGAAAAACTAGTTCAAAGTAATAACAGCCTATCCAACAGAATCTTACAACTAGAAAAAGTCATAAACAGTTTATGAATAATTTTGATTTTAATTTGCATCGTAATATTGTTAATTCCCTGCTAGTTATAACATTAGATGCTACTCATCTTGCTTCTTTTCGCAATATTTTAGAATCTGAAATTACTTTACTTGAATCTAGTATAAATTCTATCAGCTTGCCTTTAAATTCTGTTACTTTAATTTGATATGATAATTTGTCTGTAAGAAAAAGTTTATTAGTACAGCTTGTAAATTGGTGTGAGTGTAGAGTCCTTAGCTTAAATCAGTAAATCTAAATCTGGCCTCTAGACTTGCTAGTTTTATATTTTGGTTTGAAAATATTGAGTTTGATAATCCAAATCAAATTCAACAGCTTATCCATTCATTAGAAAGACTACAGACTTATATAATAATTTCCCACATCAACAGCCCAATTAGATCAACACAGTCGTACAGAAGAACATTAGCTTTAATCAGTAGTATTATTCGGATCTTAAATGACCAATAACAATATTGATTATCAGAAGGCCATAGAAACTTTAGAAAATGCATATCCCCCAGCTAAAGGTTTTTCATCTGAATCCTTAGTTACAGCACAGGGAGATAAAATTATTGTCTCACAGAATAATTTGATCATAGAATTATTAGTAACTATTAGCAAAAAGCTTGATACTCTCCTAAGTACCATAGGAACAGTTCAAACAACTAGTCAAAATACAGATTTTACAGCAATTTTTGATAAAGTAAACAGAAATCTAGAAAGTCTTTACATCAGAGAAAAAGGAAAAAAAATAGTTTCTTCATCGCAACAGATTGTTGTTTGGAAAGATCCTAAAACATTGTTTCCATCTAAGAAGTAATAATGGAAAAACAGCATAGTATTCCTTTAAAGCGATCTATAACTATGTCCAGAACTAAACAGGATATATTTGGTCACAAAGTCAGAGGATGAAAGCCTATATTGGAACATCATCTATTGTTTTTCTTTCGTTTCCAACTCGAAATTCAAGATTAAGATAGGAAAGTCTTTGTTTATCCGAAAGATTCATAATGTTTTCTGTTTTTGCAAAATTACTAAAAAATTTCTTTAAGACTCATCCATCTCGATGCGTACTCAGCCAATTGGGTCTTACGAGCGACTTACACTTAAGGCCTGTTGTCTTAAATAATTTTCTTTCATAAAACAATTTTATTATTATGAAATCATTCAGACAACATATTTTTGATTATTAATCAAGTCCGTAACAGGCATGTGACTCCGGCAGGTGCACTGAGCCAGTATCCCTTGATTTGGTAACCAAAGATATGAGTTTTGAAGAAACTTAAGAAACCAATAGGATATAAATATTCCTGTTTTAATGAAAACCAGAGTGTTTATCATGCAGTCGTAACAGAGCCTATGTTAGAAGGCAGAAGATAATAGCTAGTTACTCTTTTCCCTTTCCACATCAAATTTATTACTCATACATTTCATGATCTATTCTGTTTTATTGGGCAGGTTATAATATGTAGGGAGAAAAAAACTAGCCATGTACATGCAGAGATGTTCGTCTCTTATGCATGCCTGAAGCAGGGCTGGCCCAATCTTTTTGGAGGCCTAAGGCTAAATGTTAAAATGGGATTATTTACTTTTATAATTTTAGAATAAATAAAATAATTAATATAAATTACAAGTTAAAAAACCGAATCATTTATGGGACAATACAGTTATTCGGTGGGATAATTTTTTGAGATGTGCACTATTGGTGGAGAGATAAAATGCTAAATTTATAAGATAAAGACTTTTTAGAATTTTAATGCCTCTTAATCATCAATACTGTTAAACCAAACCAAACCAAACTAAGCTTCTTCCCACTAGGTGAGTTAATCATCAATACTGTTATTCCAATAAAAATATTATATATTTTCCCTTCTTTGTGTTGCTTACACGATAAATAAGCTCCTATACGTTAAATTGTCAATATTTATATATAAAAAACACAGCAATAAATGTATTATTACTAAAATAAACTATATAATTACATTGAGCTAAAACAAACTGAATTTGTGATGTAGAGTAAATTTCAGTGTTCTGATATTGACTTCCCAAATAAAGGAAGTGAATCATCATAATAATATTTTTAAGTGCCTACAGCAAATGGTATATGACCCCTTAGTTTCTAGTTTTTGTTAACTAATTTGAGGATTTGATTCTAAATTAAAATAGAAGAGAGTGCTCTGCAAGTGCTTCTAATCCTTTCAGACAAAATCCCAAAAACATCCTTCTTACACCAATTGTACCCAACATATAATTCTTGATTCAAAATATTCAACTGAAATCACTAAAGAATAAAAGCAAAGAATATATTGCCTTCCAATTTTTAGAAAATTAATTACTAAAAATAATCAATCAAAATATTATCTTCGCTGGAAATGAATCCAATGTAAACTTAGGTGTCTATGGCAATCATTTGTGACAACCTTGTAAACTTAGGTGTCTATTCTTCACCAGTGTAATCCACCAGAATTTTTATTATTTGATCCCCTCATTGGATGAAAGGAGTAAACCCAGATAGTAGCCAATAGGTTCATATGGGTCCTGGCATTTAAATAATTATCTACAAATAAAGAATCTAAAAATGAACTTAAACAAATATGTTCTGGATAGGGGGGAAAAACACATGAAATCATCATAAAGCTTCCGAAAAGCTATCAATCTTGTCATGAAATTTCCCAAATCACGACGACTCATTTTTGTAAAACATAACAAAATCAACTCAAAATTTTAGGTAACATTGAAACACTGCCAATACGAATCACTAGATCCAATCATGTGCAATCACATGCCAACTCAAAATCACCCTTTCAAACTCATATATCTGTGATGATGATAGGACAAAGACGAAAGCAGACAAGCAGGCCCAAACAAAAACAGATCGCAGGAGAAAAAGAACTGGAGAATGAAAATCTTACAGAGAATCGAGGGAAGCGATTGTTAATCAAAGAAATAGTAGATAGATATTCAGAACACATAACTCTCTCTATATATATATAGAGAGAGAGAGAGAGAGAGAGAGAGAACCTGATATTGTGTACGCAGAGAAGAACAGCGGACTGAAGATGGTGTAGCCAAAGACTGTACAGAGAAAGAAGATTGTAGGTGAAAGTCTTGTCCGACGACGTTACCGGCGCAGCTACTCGAGATCCAGCGAAACAATCACCACATACCGAACAAATGAGAAAATTGCAATGCAATAGGTAGGTAAAAAGAAATTGGGGTATTTATCCACGGCTGTAAAAGAGCTAAACCATTACCGACTAGCAGGTCGGCAATAGTTTGGGAATTTTTCACTTTGTTCTTTCCCGACCAGATCTTAGTCGATGAAGTTTTATTATTATCGACCAACTGTCGGCAAAAATAGATATATCATTAAACACTTTACCGACCAACAAATTTGATTGGCAATTACATAAAATTTTGGCGGAAAAAAAATGGTGGTTTTTTTTTTATATTATTAACACTAATTGGTGACGAAAATTTTTCTAATTCTTTGCTGACCAAAAAGTTGGTCGCCAAATGATAAAATATTAGTCAGTAAAAACTAATTTTGTAAAGTTTTAATTTTATTTCTTTACTGACTAATTGGTCGATAAATAATATATATTTAACGATTAATTTTTGTTTGATCGGCAAAAATGATCGCTAATAGTGTTGTTTTTTTTTGTAGTGTTTACTTAATTTTTAATTAAAAATCATACAAAAGATGGTTTTGATACAATCAATAACAACCAAAAGCTTGCAATCTGTAGGGATACATTAATAGAAAAGATGGTGACAAGCAATTGACTAGGCTTTATTTGTCGTCCTTATCATTCATGAAGGAAGCCAGTCGCTTCAGCATAACAGCAGCATTCCCACAAGCCGGGTTAAACACATGATTTTCTCCGGCAACCTCCACTTTCTCCGCAGATCCTTCCCACCCACTCTTCCCCAACTCCTCGTAGTAATACCATCCCCCATCCCTCAACACATCTTTCTCCGCAACACAAACCAACAACTTGGAACACCCCAGCCTCGAAAGTCTCGGATCCATAACCCGGTTAATCCACGGGTCTTCCGACCCACTGGACTCTGGGCAGACAAATCACCGCAGATTGGTGTTACTCTCTTCCAAGTTAGCACCTTCACCCCTTGATTGCTTCCCTCCCCGAGAAAAATGGATGAACTAGAACAACCCCAGCAAGCTTGACACCACCACCCAAACCTTCCGATCCGACCCGCATCGCCATGTTACCACCTGCGCGCGCTGTCACCTGCGAAGAACATACGATCGAAATCAACGTAGTCTTTTAGCCAAACCTCATGGCCATGGAGTAGAATGAGAAGCAACCCACTTGACGGCGTCCCAAGAATCGTTATAAGCTGTTGGAAGAGGATGCTGGGGGCTCTCCTATAATCTAATTAAAGACGCGGCAACAACGTTAGCTTCGGTCGGCTACGAGGGAATTGACGTAGTTATGGTAGAGGGGAGAGAGAGGCGTCTCGATGCAGAAGCCTCCGCCATGGAAGTAGACAAGAAGAGGGAGTTTCTGATCTGGGTTGGTGGTTTTGGGTTTATAGACCCTAGCAGACAATCCCGTCTCTGGATTGATTACAACGTCGTTGAATTGGACCCCATTTTTTTGTCATTTAGTTGATGGGGAAACAATTTCAGCGCCAACCAATGTCTCTACTCAGCCATCTTTTTGTACCCGAATCAAGGGTGAGAAATCATGGGCTACTTCATCCATGCTTGAATCCATTGCCATGAAACAAAAAATCCTGTAGCGGCTCTTAAGCAGAGGAGTTAAGCGACGTGTTTAATGATCCAAATCTAGTTTAAAGAACAAGGCTAGGCTTGGCTAAGGAATTAAATATTGGGGATTTTTTTTTAAGTACTCGATAAAATTTTTGTGGCCATTTTTTTTTTTTTTTTTGCAATTTTGTTTATTGGTATTATTAAGATGTTTTTGTGCATTAAGAGGGATGAATTGATCATTTTGTATTAAAAAATCATTCGGATATGCTTTTGCTTTTGCCAAATATTCATCAACTTTTAGTATAAAAATCAAAAATTGACTTTTGACTACATAGTTCCCAAACGAAGCTAAACGTTATCTTTTTACACGAGATTGGTGCATGCATGCATTTTCTCAAATAGTCGGTGAGGGGCATTCTAGAATTCTTGTTCTATTTTGTTTTTAAGGTTAGGGTCATTCTCTTTAAATAGTATAGAAAAAGTAATTCCCAAGTGTGCAAGTGTTGAAAACGGGAGGTTTTTCTTACCATCGAGTTGCCTTTTATTGACTCTTTGGATATTGACTCTATTTTATAGACCTTTGAGCGGTTATCTTATAACTCGATTTTCCCTTTGAAATGAGTCTTCAAATGAGCCATAATTACTTGTGCAAATTCCATTTTAAATTCAATTTTTATCCGCCCTCTCCATTTTAAATGAAAGAACTACATTATTTTATTTTTTTGTCTTAAATTTTTTAACTGTTGGCCGCCACTTGAACTGTCACATGTTCTCACATACCTACCATAATCCCTAATTCAAATTTACCTTTAGGAAAAATGGGAATTGCTTGGTTAAAATTAAAAAAAAAAAAAAAAAAAAAATAAAAAATTAAAAAACTGATTCATGTGCAAGCTACGACATAAACTGGTTTAATTTGATGATGATGGACAAGTTGAAATGATGATATGCTTATTACATCTTTTACTTGGCTCTTAATTAATTACTTTTACGTTTTGTTTGGATTATTTGTTTGTCTAGTGAAAATGAAAAAAAGGGGTTCAAAATTGAAATTTCCTCTACAAACTAAATATTTCAAGCAATAAATCCACATAGCAATAAAAAAAGGCACAGATATAATGAGAAAATATAGCAATAAAAAAAGGCACAGATATAATGAGAAAAGTCTAACCAGATAAAAATCTCAAAAATTTTCACTAAATCAGAAAACATTAGTTGCAAAACTCAACCTCATGAGACTTGACTCCTCAACCTTAAGTCATTGACTTTTGCTCAATTGCTCGATTTACAAATTCCTTAACGGAAGCCTTTTGACTCATTGAAGGCACAAATACCAAATCTCTAGCTACTTTGCTGAATTCCCAGCCTATGAATCCTTAGCTTTTAACGATTTGAACTCTTCCAATAACATGAAGTAGCTCAGAGCGAGGATCCCTTGAGCTTCTGGCGAAGTGTTCTCCAAGGCCTGTTATGATTTGTCCTTCCAAGCTTATCTTGATGTATGCTGAGACTTTTTAACAACTACTTGACTCGAAACTCTGATAGCCAAGCCAACATGTCAAGGAGTTACAAGACTCCTATTTTGATATGGATTTAATTGCCAATTTACAAAACATTTCTAACAAAAACTATTTCTCTTGTTTCAGGTGGAAAATACAAAAAAATTAAAAAAAAAAAAGTAAAAAGAGCAAGAAATTTTAGAAAATTAAGGGAGATGTCTGCTAATTTAAAGGCAGGCCTATAATAATGACAGAAGAAACAGAGTGTTGGATGTGTGGCCATTCATGGTTCAACTATTATTTTTATTTAATAAGGACTGATATACAACTGACAATGCCAAATTGTACTAAGACTAATTGTCCAACCATATATATATATTGTTAGAAATATAATAATGTACATATTATTATTCCCTAAAAATATATCTAGTTACCTACAAAATATCATAGTTTATTCAGTTTTCTGATTACTCAATCTACATATTTAGCTTATGTGTAGGTCTATAAATGTACATGCTCCACATATTAATGATATACAATTTTTATTATTCTCTTTAAAATTTTTCTTGTCTCAAGATGGTATCAGAGCCATGGTAAATTAATCGTTGTTTTACCGTTATTGCTCTGCAACCTCCGCTGCCCAACTTCAATTCACCAGTGCCTGCCACAAACCCATGAGTTCCTGCCGAGATTCGATTCATCAGTACCTGCCAAAATTCAATTCATCAATTTCGCCCCCTCCCAGAACTACTACCAGTTCATAAGCCATTCTCCTTCTGCACGCTCTCTAAGCAATTCGGTTGTTCTAGCAATCTCAACTGCCAGCTTATCGTGCGCTACCACATCATCTAGTCGAGACATCAATAGCACTTGTGCTCCTGTTTAATTCTAAATTACACATTCATCCGCGTCGACTTTATTCATCTGCACCAAACCGAGTCACTGCTTGATTCACCTGCACCAATCCATTGCAACCGAACCGCTCAAACCGGTTTCTGCCTTTACTTAGCCGATTTTGTTTCTACAGTACACTGCTTAGTTTTCTCGATGGAGCGTACGAAGGCTGGTCAACATGTCACCATCATTCTCTCTGGCCTTAATTATCTACTTTGGGCTCATGTTATGTCCAGTTTCCTAAAAGGTCGCAATCTCTGGCGTTATGTCCTTGGTGATATCCATCCTCCAACCAAGAATAAAGATGAATCAGAAGCAAAGTTTAATGAGCGTCTTGACAAATGGGACAGTAAGAATCATCAAATTATTACATGGTTTCGCAATACCTCTATCTCTTCTATTGAGTCTCAATTTTATCGTTTTGAGACTGCTAAAAGGGTTTGGGATTTTCTTCGCTCTCGCTACACCACTAATGATTTTGTTTACCAATATCAAATTTTAACTCAACTTCATCGTCTTCGTCAAGAACCTGGCCAATCCATTCACAGTTTTTTGGCTCAGATACAAGTTTAGTGAGATCAACTATCCGTCTTTAAACCTTATTGGACCAATTTTATTGATGCAAAGAAATTTGCTCTCTATCGTGATAATCAGAGGTTGATTATATTTCTTATGGCCTTGAAAATGACAGTTTTGAACCAGTACAGGCATCTCTTCTACATTGCAACCCTCTTCTCAATCTTAATCAAGCAATCTCCAAACTTCTCTCTAAAGAAACTCGTCTTGGCTCTTGCCAACCTCAATCACCTGATATTGCTTATGCCTCTCATCATCCTAACCCTACATCCTCAAGGTCATCCTGTTGAAACCCTTCAGATCAACCCCTATGCAAATATTGCAAACAACCTATTCATTTTTTGCTACTGTGCCCTAATCGTACATGTACTCATTGCCACAAGTGGGGTCCTGGTCATCTACAACATTAGTGCCCCAAGAAGCCACCTGACTCTCGTTCTAATGGGTCTCGTGGTCGCAACCAACAACACTCTAAGTCCATGGAGCCTGCTCAGTCTACTGTTGCCTCCACTTTGCCTGAGTTTGTTACACCACCCTCTTTATCTAACTTGACCAAAACTGGCATTCTTGATCTTATTCGTTAACTCAACTCTATTTTTGGTAATCCCTCTACTACTTTATCTACTACTACAAGTAATTCTACTTGATTTTTTTACTATGCTTGCTTCAATCATATGACACAAAATCTTAAACTTTTCACTATCATATCATCTGTCTCCCATGTACCAACTATTTAAACTGCTAATGGTTCTCATATGCAGGCTCACCATATTGGCCATGTTTCTATTTCACAACTTTCTATTCCTCAAACCTACTATTTACTCGATCTATCTCTTAACCTTATTTTTGTTGGTCAATTATGCGATCTTGGACTTACTGTTACATTTTCTTCTTTTGGTTGTCTTGTGCAGGATCCACAAACGGGTTGGACCCTTGGGATAGGCTGTAAGTATGGTTGTTTGTTTGAGCTGGTTCATCTCCACCTTCCGCCTACAACACATCACTTTGTTGCAACAACCTTTGCTGTTTTTCCCTATCATTTGTGGCATTATGGATTAGGACATCCTTCAACCAGTCGTTTACAAAGTTTAGTTTCTAATGGTCAATTAGGTTCAGGTCCTCATGAACCTCTTGATTGTTTGTCATGTCAACTTACAAAATAACCTCCTTTATCATTTAATAAAAGTGATAGTTTTTCTTCTTCAATTTTTGATCTTGTTTATTCAGATGTTTAGGGTCGTTCTCCTACTACTACTATGGGTGGGGCTCGTTACTTTGTTATATTTATCGATGATTATACTGATTTTACTTGGCTTTGTTTGATACACAATCAATCCCAAAATCTTCAAATTTATTTTGAATTTGCTTCTATGGTTAAAACAAAATTCCCTCGTACTATTAAAATTTTTTGCTCTGATAAGGCCATGGAATATCAAAAATCAGATTTTTTTACCTATCTTCGTCAACAAAACACTCTCCCCATCGCTCTTGTCCAAACACTTCCCAACAAAACGGTCAAGCAGACCACAAACATCGTCACATTCTTGACACTATTTGCACTTTTCTCATCTTTTTTTCTTGCCCTAAAAAATTTTGGGGGAAAACCGCTCTAACTGCTGTCTATATTATTAATCGTGTCCTCACTCTTCTCCTTCGTAACCAAATACCTTATCAATGATTATATGGGTCTCCTCCTTTATATAAACTCCTTCGTGTTTTTGGATGTGTTTGCTTTGTTTTATTACCCTCTTATGAACGTACTAAATTAGAACCTCAAGCTCGTCTATGTTGTTTCTTGGGTTATGGAATTGAACATAAAAGTTATCGTTATTGGGATCACATCTCTAATCATTTTCGTGTCTCCTATCACGTAGTATTCTGGGAACACAAAATGTTCTTCTCTATCTCCCCATTTCCATCTTCTTTTTCTGACACTCTATCCTTTTTTACTAATCGCTCTGTTGATCTTTTCCCTGATGATACCTTATCATTTCCTTCTGAGGCTCTGCCCCTTCTTGAATTGCCTACTTTGACCATTCTCTTCTCTTTTTTCTGAGGCTCTACCCACTCCTACAATACCAGCTACGGTCTCTTTGGGCACCCCAGCTCCGCCTGTTAATCCTACACCCAACGATACTACATCTATACCAGTTGAGTTTTCTAACACTGATCCTATATTTCTAAACCGCACTACTCGAGTAAGGAAACTTCCATCTCATCTTCATGACTTTCATTATTTTTCTACTATTCTCTCCCAACATGAGCCTAGTTCTTTCAAGAGGCCAGTTCTGACCTTTTTTGGCAACAAGCAATGTCTAAAAAATTACAGGCACTAGAAAACACACACTTGGGATTTGGTTGATCTTCCCCCCAATAAAATACCCATTGGCTATAAATGAGCATTACAAAGCCTATCTAGTGGTTAAAGGCTATACTTAGGAGTATGAGATTGACTATGAGGAGACCTTTGCCCTTGTAGCTTACCTCACCTCTGTCCGGAGCTTGCTTGCTGTTACCGCAGCTCGTCAACGGTCTTTATCTCAGATGGATGTTAAACATGCCTTCTTCAATAGTGACCTAGTTGAAAAAATGTATATGCAATCTCCTTTTAGCTTCTTTTATCCTTCACATTAGGTTTGCAAACTACGTCGCACTCTCTATGGGCTTAAACAGGCCCTTCAAGTTTGGTTTAAAAAATTCAGTACCACCATTGCTACTTTTGGTTTTTCTTTCAGTCCTTATGATTCCGCTTTCTTCATTCAGACTTTAATACATGGAACTGTTCTCATTCTCTTATATGTGGATGATAGGTGATGATCATGGGGGCATCTCTAAACTCAAGTTTTTGCTCATCTCATTTTGAAATGAAAGACTTCGGTAACCTCAGTTACTTTCTTGGTTTCGAAGTTGCTACTGACACTATAGGTTACTTTCCTAGGCCAAGTATGCCTCTAATCTTCTCTCTCGAGCTGGATTCATTGATAATAAGATTGCACCAACTCCTCTTTGGCCTGGTGTTCACCCTGCACCTTTTGATGGCACGCCTCTATCTAATGCCACACTTTATCGTTAACTAGTTGGGAGTCTTGTCTATCTTACTGTTACTCGACTTGACATTGCATACGCTATTCACATTGTCAGTCAGTTTATGTCAGTACCTTGATCAGTTTATTATGCAGTAGTTCTTCATATTCTGCGATATGTTAAAGGCACCTTATTCTATAGACTTTATTATTCTTCTCAGACATCTCTTGATCTTCAGGCCTACATTGATACTGATTAGGCTAGTGATCCTACTAATTAGCGCTCTACCACTAGATTTTGTTTTTTTTTTTTTAGGTGACTCTCTCATCTCTTGGCACAATAAGAAACAGACTGTCATTGCTTGCTCTAGTACTGAAGCAAAATATCGTGCTCTTGCCGACACTGCACAGGAACTAATATGGCTTCGATGGCTGCTTTCTGACATGGTGGTGTCTCATTCTGTTGCCACTACTATTTATTGTGACAATCAGAGTGCCATTCAAATTGTTCACTACTATAATTTTGAAATTCTACTACCTATTTCTTATTCACTATAAGTTAAAAGTTATTGGATTGAATACTGCCACCCGTTGAACTAGGTTATGAATTTTGTGGGTAGATTCACTGCAAACCCTCACGAGACTTCACTCGTCCACTGGGGGGATGTCACGCCCCGAACCCGGGGGCCCGGGGTCGTGAGTGTTATAGCAAGCATATCATGATATAGACGGTCTCCGTATCAGAGTAAACACAACGAAAGTATAGCGGACCCACGAAGAAAACTGCTATATAACGGCCTAAAAATGGACTATCGGGGAGTACCTAATAAGTCCCTGTCACAGTTTAGATAAATACTGCTAAACATCAACACAACCATCAAGCCATACTTATATATCCCTAACTCCACGGCCATATAGCCGGATCCATTCACACATTCACATCCATCCAATCTCATTTGGAAGCATAATAAAATAAATGAATACATGTTCAATAATCAAAAGACTGAAGTGGGCCTTAAGGCCATTTACAAAAACCAAAAATGTAAAATAAACCATTAACTTTACATTTTTACTTCCAAAAACGAAGTGACATGTACAAATGTAACCAAAAGTCCCAAAAGCTTCCAATGATATTATCCCATCCTCCTCTAGCTATACCGCACCCCGGTCATCCTGTGTGGGTCCTGCAGGATCAACTGTAGGGACGTGAGCACTAATCACGTGTGCTCACGGTGCAACACTATAACATGGCATGGACATAATGCACATAACCCAAAAGATCAACATAATCACACATGAGCCTTTCATATCACGATAACATACAAATGGCAATGTAACCACATGGCATTAATAAACATCAATCCAGCACATTTTATGCTTTTCCATTTGGTTATCTTTATCATCATTCACACAGTCCACACAAATTTCTCGGGGAAAAACTGATATCACAAACACCGCATACCGTTCGGGCATGGCCTCCCCTGGGTGATGCTAACCCAGCTAAGCGTACTTTAGGAATATCCAGGGCGACACAAACCCGACCATGACTAATCTAGTTCGTAGGCTACTAACCTACTGGCCTGGATCACCAACCCTGCGCAGGTTTCGGGGCTTTCGACCCGCGGGAAATCTCGGTCCCGGTTCTTATTTTCCGTTCTCACATCCCCGGCACACAATTCATCATTTCATTATGTTGATAAGATCAATGAATTCACAATAAACATGTACCACAGGTAAGCTCATATCAATATCATAATTCATTTCAAAACTTTCTCCATTTTCCAATTATCTTTAGGCAACACATCAACATCCATAATTTAACATTATATCACTAATTCATGCATGTTAAACAAACAAAGGAAAATATACCATACCGTCCGGACCCTCACCCTCCACCGTCCGGACGGCCGAGAACAAGGAATTGGAAAAACAGCTGACCGTCCGGACGGTCCTCTGCCACCGTCCGGACGGCCGAGAGGTATTAATCTCGGCCACCACCATACCGTCCGGACGCTCAAAACCACCGTCCGGACTGTGGGTTTAAGTTCACCAATTCTTGAGGTTTTCTAGGTTTGAGTCCAAGATTTCCATCCTTCCTCCTCCCTATGGTTTTGCTTGACTTAAACAACCTCCTATTAAACAAGTTCAATGATAATTCATTCATCTTTCCATCTCCTTCTCCTCCTCATCCTTCACGAAACACAACCACACCCACAAACGAGGAAATGTTAAGAATTTTTCATTTAATTTCATACAAAGAGAAGAAACTTCATGTTTCAACCAACCAAGTGAGGAAATGAAATCAACATATAACATTCATCACTTCTCCACCCTACTTCATGGTCCTCTTAACTTGACCATACAAAATAGAATCAAAGGGAAGGTGAAGAATTCAAATAAAACAACTAAAAAGGGAGTTCCCTACCTTAAATTGAACTTTAATCTTCTCAACACTTCAAGATGATCTTTTTCTCCACAACTTCAAAACTTGCCTCAAGAACACAATCACTTCTTTTTAACCCTTCTTTGCTTCCTCTTCCTTTAAGATAGAAGATGGAACCTTGATCTTCAAGCTTTCCTTACTCCTCTCCTTGGCCGGATGAAGTTTTCCTCCTCAACTCAAGCTCTCAAGTTCTCCCTAAACTCTCGGATGGCCATGTGAAATTTGCTAAATGTTTTTCCATCAAGCACATGGCCGAATGGCCCTTCTAATACTCCCAAAGTGGTGGTCTTTCAAGTGGTTAAAAGACTTGTTTAACCTCTAACCAAAAGCTTTTTCTTTTTCCTCAAATTCCCTAACTAGCTAGTTGAGTCTCAACCAAAACCAAGTCATGAGCCAATCACAATCTCTTATTCCAAACTAGGCTAACTAGCTACATTTATATATATATGTATACTCC
>JAVXUM010152882.1:0-14169 GCA_035590655.1 Pouteria glomerata
AGCATTTTTTAAAAAGAACTTTTTTTTTTTTTTTTTTTTCTAATGTTTAGGTGGGATTTGGGTTTGTTTTGGGTTTCATTCAGGAAAATATTTCTTTTTTTGATAAAAAATTTGGTTGACTTTTATATTTTTTTGGTTAAAGTTTAACGGTTTATTTAATGAAAAAGGGGTAAGTGTTAATGACTTTTTAAAAAAGTAAATGTAATTTTTAAATATTAAGAGGTAATAAATGTAATTTAAATATTTAAAGGAGATAAGTATAATTTATTCTTAAATTAATTTACATTTCTTCTCTTACCGAGTAAAGAACATTTTAATATAAAACAACACACATATATAATTTCATAACTCTTCCCTCCCTCTTCAATGTCACTCTTTTTTTGGTAGATGTCATTTTCCTCTCACGGAAAAATTCTCCATCCTTAATTCATGATAGTGTTAGAAATCGATGAATATATCAACACAAATACAGATTAATTACTAATATTACGTTAATTAGTAAAAAAAAGACGTTGTAAATAATCTAATCATACTAGCACAACACTTAAATAACATCAACTGCTATCAAATATCATTATGAGAATAATTAGATGCTGTGGTTACCTTTGTTTCTTTGTTTTAAGGCCAAAATTTCTTCGTCCAACGGAGAAATCTTAAAAGTGAACATTCAGATTGGATTACAATAATCATTTTTCTAAATAAAGTAGGAAAAAAGAAAAATTGCACTCCCACCTTTCAAAGGTCAAATTGAAAAAATAATCACAATTGAAAACTAGAAAAGTAATGTTTCGAATCAAAAAGAATCCAAAAGTAAAATCAATAACCGTAATCAATGACGAGAATATTGTAATCATGAATAACAATATAAAAACAATAACGAAACAATAAAATTGATTCCTCTAATTCTGAGTCTAAATTTTTAAATTGTATATATTATATGGTTGTATCGTAATGATATTGAACAAATCAAATCAAAAGATATTAATAGTTACCGATGTGGAAAAAAAAAAAAAAGAAGGAGTATTGTTGAGTAGGAATAGTTATCGATTTTTGAATCAAATTTCTTATCTTTTTGTTGGATAAATCTTCCATCTATTTCAATTTTTACATCAAGGGGGTGTTTGGAGTAACGAAAAACAATGAAAAATATGGTTTGAGTAATATTTGGGTATTTGGTGACAAATCACGTTTTTCAGAGATGAATAGTGAAAAATATTGACTTTTGCAGAGAAATTCGTCGGAACGGTTTTCAAATTTCTTTAAAAAATATTGACAATGGATCTTGTTTGGTAGCTTAGATAACGGTGGTCACATTAAAAAAAAAAAAATACAGCTATTTGATTAATCGAACTCGAGTTATGTAATTTTTTCTAGAATTGTAATAGGTATGAATGTGTAAAAAGTGTTAGAAAAATTTAGAGATTTTGGAAGTTTTTCAGAGATATTCAGTATGCCAAACAACCTCTATATCATCTAGTGGCTAATATCGCAAGTATTTCATCTTTTTTTTTTTTTCCCCACTCGGTTTGCCGCATAACCCTTTAGCCTTACACACCACAGCACCTACAAGTAAATAGTAAGCAAAGCTAGTTTATAGACTACCCATGTGTGTAAGCTAGTGTTTATTAATTTAAATTTAATTAATAGTTTAATTAATTTACTAATTAATTTAGATTAAAACTAAATAAATTTAAAATAATACCAAATTATCCCAAATAAAATTTCTAGATATAAAATAAAAATAAAAATTAAACTAATAATGCAATAAAAATTTAAGGTGTCATACTGAACCAAATCAACATCAACAATATTATACAATTTTGCCAACAACATCAAGTATGTGTAATTTCGATTAGTTTTCATAGCTCGACAATATTGTTAGTCATAACTTATATCTTCCCTCATGTTGATAGTGTTTCCTCCCAAAAACAAAAGAATGAAACACGCTTCTAAGCTATTATTCCTACGAATAACTAACGAAGTTATTTTTATTGACAAAGTTTTTTTCTAATCAAAATTTAATTGTTTAAAAGTTGTGACTTTACTCCTTCAAATGAGTTTTCCTTACCTCTTCAAAGTTATGGGTGTTTAAATTTGCAAATATATGGCTTTATTAATTTAATAGAATTAGAGAAATATCAAGTTACAATCACATGTTCTATTTTGATAATAAGTCAATCCAAAAAATTATTATCCTTAAATATAATTAAAAATTCATTATCCTTGAATTGAAAAAGAAAAAATGCGTAAAAGTAATTTTACAAGTTAGGTAATTTTTGTTTACACCCAAACTCTAGCAAAGAAGTTAATATAACTTAAATAAATAATGTTCCCCTATATTTAAATAACTTTAATATAACTTTGAAGCGATTAAATTATGGGGCACATGATGTATTAAAGAAAATTTAAAATGAGAAATAATTAAAAGAAAATAATAATTTAAAATTTTATTTACAACTAGTAATATTGTAATCAAAAGCTCAATTTTTATATGTCATAAAAATTGGAGGATTACTGAAGTGGTAAGGTAGATGAGTATGGAGGAAATAATTTTAAAAAGAGAAACTGTTCCTGTTTTTTATCACTATAATTTGCCTCTTGCTCATTTTTATATTTAGAAAAGGGAAGTATATTTTAATTTTATTTTAATATTTAAATTTCACTAAACAAAAATAAGAAGAAAATAAATGATAAAGTCATAACTGATTACAGGTAATCAAAATCAAAATCAAACTCAGACAAAAGTGTAAGAGCTTTGAAAATTACTCACGCTAGGTTAATTTGATATTTCAAGCATTCGAAAACTTCTTAACTTAGGTCTAAAATAAAAAGTATATTTAAAATTTAGGACATCACTACTAGTTTCTTATATATATATATACTAGGTATGACCCGTGCTTAAGGCACGGGCGGGCCTCCACCCAAACTTATGGTTTCTCTCTCCGGCCGTTGATTGATAATCATGGACAAATCCTAGCCATCCATGCCAAGTCATATATGTCACATCAATGTATGAGTTGATTTGTAATATAGATAGAGTACAATTAAGGAGATTGTAATTTTCACGATTAAATTTATTTTTATCTTCTTATTTTGGTACACAATTTTTTTGACAAGAGAAAATTTCCATATAAAACTATAAAATCTGAAGATTAACATAAGATTTAAAAAAAATTCCCAAATACCCGAAATTGACATAACAAATAGATATAAAAATTTTTTATAATAAACAAAAACATACATGTATGGATTCATCTCGAAAGTTAACATGAAATAAAAAAATAAATAAAATCTAGACAATTTTAGCATTTCATTAATCACACTTTAGAATGTGTTCCTAATTTGTTATTAATCTCAATTTGGTGAAAGTGACAATTTACTTAATATGAATCACTTCCATAGGCAATAACAATTTTTAACAAACAAGATAAGCAGTACTGACTATTCAGACTCATAATACTGAAAACAAGGGTTTGAGAGCTTCTCTCTCTAGAATTGTCTCTCTCTAAAGTCTCTCATTCGTCTTGCGAATGGCAGACCAGACCAACAATTTCAAGCAATCTGTAAGTAACTCCTAAGACTCTGAAAGTGATTGGGGTGGTATAGGACTAGATGAGACCTCTGTGGAGGTTTTATCTACTTCTATTCCCACTAAAATCCTCAAACCACATTCATGTCCAGCTTCCCCCAGTCAAAAGGCAGGTTCAGAACCGAAGTATTGAAGAACTTCACGCAGAAATAGACAAATTAAAGCAAGAAGGGCGTCTCGATGTGAAGGACGAAAGGGGAAAGTTGAAGAATGGCGATGCTCTAGAAATGAAAGGAGCCACGTCAGTTGAAGATGAAACCAGCGATGAAGAGTCTGATCAACATGGAGCGCCTGCTGACTTGTGGAGGAACTTTTTCTTGGCCCAAAGTGGGGAGGAAGAAACAGGCAGCTCAACCCAGTTAAGAGGCATGACAGCAAGCCTTCTGCAGACTCCACGATGTATTGGAATGGTGGAAATTATAGAATCCGTGATCAATCCATCAGTAGAAGCACCGGGTTAACTTTTCCATCAGCAAAAGGTGAAGCCAATCTTGGATTATTTAATTTTAAACGTAAGTCTCCAGAGAAAGGTGCAGAATTTCCAGAAGAGATGCTGCCATTGTAGAAGGACCATGGTTGTATGATGGGCGTGAATATGCTGGATAGTCACAAGGAAGTTGGTCGTAAACCGCTGTGTAACTTCTCAGCTTTACCAGGTAGTAACCTCTTGTCCCCGCCAGTGCATTCAAATTTAAATCCTTACCGCCTGGCTATTCTCAAGTCAACACAATGCGTGACGTGGAAAATTTTCCACCTTTGAGTAATCTTAAAGCCGACCCGAACCCAACAAGACTTCTTCTTATTCTACCGGCTCCTAAGCCCAGCCCAATGACACAATTAGCGTAAGTCCCCACAACCAAACCAGGCCAAACAACCCATTAACACTAAATAGGCCAACCTCTTCAATGCTAACCGGGTTAAAAGCAACAGACTTCCGCTGGAGACTATCCACGAACCTGCCTCCTCAAGCAACCAGCAACCTTGTATATCTATGACAATTGATGAAGTGCAAGATGAATTAAATAGATGGAACTGTGCTTTTGTTGGTTACGTGGTTGGGAACAAGCCACCTTACAAACTAATGCAGCAATTCGTTGAGAGGAAATGGAAATCATTCGGACATGTGGATATACTAATTTTAAACAATGGGATTTTCTTGTTTAAATTTGAAACCGAGGAACTAAAGCTCAAGGTAATGGAGCTTGGGCCTTGGAGTTACTTTGTCAAACCTCTCATACTCAGGCCATGGTCTCCTCAGTATTCTTATGAAAAAGAAGAAATAAGCACTGTTCCAATATGGGTGAGGTTTCCATACCTCAAGCTCCATCTGTTGTCAGCGAAAATATTGAGCAAACTTGCTAGTCAAGTAGGGAAGCCATTGTTTACAAATAGCATGACAGCTACAAGGCAACGTCTCTCCTATGCCAGGGTTTGTGTAGAAGTCATACCAAATGCAGATTTGCCATAGTCTATTGAGGTAAAAGATCATGATGGCTCGGTCTATGCCCAACCAGTGGAGTATGAATGGATTCCCAAACTGTGCAAATGGTGCAAGAGTATCAACCATGGAACAAACTCCTGTCCCAAAGCAACAAGAATGGAATGGAGACCGAAGAAAGCCCAATCCAATGTTGATTCCCAGTAGGTTCAGAATGCGGCACAGGATGATAACACTACACAGTTACTTTAGGAAAATGCAGCACCAAAGAATTCTCTATCCTCTAAACCCCCTGATGAATATGCAGCTCAAAATAGTAAGGCTCTTCTAATTATCCAGCAGCAAGGCAGTGCAGCACTCGAAATCAAACCTGGTATAGCCACGGCTAACCAATTTTCAGCACTTGAAGATGCTCATCAGCTAAATGCTCCTCCCATTACACCAACTGCAATCAGCCGAGGAAGCCTAAACGAGGAAGCTAGTGAGAAGTCTCCTTTATTGTTGAAATATCCACCTGGGCCTGCACCTGACCAAGTATACCAGCCTTTAGCTATAATCCCTGCTCAGGAGGAAACTGACGCAGACCTCAAGGAAAACTCATCTCCCACTCCCAATTCCAATTCCAATTCCGAAGCTAATGAATGGGAGCTTAATATGTCGAAAAGCCAAAGGAAAAAGAGGAGTAAACTTATGCATGCTCTCAATAAATCAAACATGGCAGGCAAAAGCCATGGTCAGTCCTCCACAACTCATCCCAAATGAACTTTGCAACTTGGAATATAAGGGGCTTAAATCAGTCCCCAAAACAAACAGAGGTTAGAAAATTCCTCAAAGAATCTTCTCTGAGTTTGATTGCTTTTTTAGAAACTAAATTAAGGGCTCATAATTTTGTAAATACATGTAAGGTAATTAGCCCTTCATTCTCACATTTTAGCAACCATACTCCTGAAGCTGCTGCTAGGATCATTTTGTTATGGAACCCCACTGATGTAGATGTAAAAATACTTACTAGTTCTAATCAGATTATATTTTGCCATGTCACTCACCATCATTTACCCATAGATTTTTTTGCTACTTTTGTGTATGCCTCTAATGGTAGGGGAATCCATGAAACTTTGTGGAAGGAGCTGCAAACCAATCATGCATTAATTGATGCATAGAAGCCATGGATTGTTATGGGGGATTTTAATGTGGTCCAAAATGATAATGAGAGGTTATGGGGCCAAGGAACTGACAAGCTAGCAGTGCTCCAATTCAATGAATGCATTGAAGCTATTGAAGTTATAGATTGAGGTATCGGGAAGCTTTTACACTTGGAGTAACAGACAATCCACAAGCCAAAGAGTTCAAAGCAAGCTTGACCGAGCCATGGTGAATGAAGGCTGGCTTACTTTTTTTCCATATTCTGAAGCATTCTTTCCCACTGCTGGAATATCTGATCATAGCCCCATCTCTATAAATATCCGGCCAAGTATTAACACAGGAATGAAGCAGTTCAAGTTTTTTAACTTTTGGGCAAAGCACAAGAACTTCCTAAGCTTAGTAGCTGATGAATAGGCCAAACCTTGAACTGGTTCTCCAATGTCCAAGCTCTATTTCAAGCTAAGATCTCTCAAGCCAATCCTCAAAACCTTTAATGCAAAATACTACAGGGACATCTCCAATAAAGTGGCTGCCTCAAAGCTTTAGCTGGAAAGTATTCAATGCCAACTACAAACCAAGCCATCTCAGGAACTTATTGAAGAGGAAGGCAAGGCCATTGAAGAGTACACTCAACTAGCTCTAGCCGCGGAAGCTTTCTTCAAGCAAAAAGCAAGAGACAACGTGATTAAAGTGGGGGATCAAAACACTTCCTGTTTCCATAGAAAAGTCAAGGCTCACTACTCAAGGAACAAGATCCTAACAGTTCTAGCTAGAAATGGCAAAACGCAAGAAGACTATGAGAAGGTAAAAGGAATCTTTGTTGATCACTTCAAGCAGCTTCTTAGCACTCCCTTTGATTACCCAATTGGAGCAAAGCAATTCATCAATGACATAATGAAGGCCACGACACCTATGGACTTGCTCAATTCACTTGAAATGGAGGTCACTGATGAGGAGATCAAAGATACACTTTTTTCTTTGCCAGATCATAAAGCACCCAGCCCAGATGGCTTCACTTCACATTTCTTTAAGAAGACGTGGAGCATTGAGGGAGAGGATTTTACTGCAGCAATTAAAGTTTTCTTTTCCACGAGCAGGCTACTAAAAGCTACAACTGCCACTATTATTGCACTTGTGCCTAAAACACCTAACCCGAGCATGGTTACCAATTATAGACCAATCTCTTGTTGCTCTATTATTTACAAATGCATCTCAAAGATTATTGCAAATAGACTCAAGAGGATCATTCCTTATGTTATACATCCTTCTTAGGTAGCTTTTGTGACAGGTAGATCCATATCTGATCAAATCTTACTCATGCAAGAACTAGTGAGGAATTACCATAGAAGTAATCAAACGCCAAGGAGTGCTTTGAAGATTGATTTGATGAAAGCGTTTGACTCAGTTTCTTAGGATCTTCTGCTTGATATTTTGAGTGCTCTCCAACTTCCCATGAAATTCCAAAAGTGGATTGAAGCTTGTATAACTTCTCCTCAATTCTTAATTTCCATGAATAGCGCACTTGAAGGCTACTTCTCAGGAACAAGGAGACTTAAACAAGGTGATCCATTATCCCCATATTTATTTCTTTTGGCCATGGAATTCTTTTCAAGGCTACTCAACAAACACATGGAGCAAGTTGGGTTCTCTTATCATCCTAAATGCATTGAGCCTGCCATCACCCACATATGTTTTGTAGATGACTTATTTATACTATGTATTCCAAACTCCTCAGCTTTCCATCTCATCCATGGGATCCTAGATGAATTTCACAAATACTCAGGACTTAAGTCAAATAAGAAGAAGAGTAAAATCTACATTTCAGGCATTAATCTGAAGGAAAAGCAAGACCTCTGTTCTATCTTTGGATTCCAACTAGGAGAACTACCAGTCAGATACCTTGGGGTCCCACTTATCTCTACTAAGCTCAGATCTGAAGACTGCAAAGAGTGACTCTCCCTCACAATATGTTTAGGTAACTCTCAAGTGTAAGAGGTCAGTTGTTATAGGGTCTAGGTAAGTCCCAAGTCAATCCACAGGGAGCTTACTTGATTAGAAATCAAAGGTTTGGTCTTTTTTCTCTTTTAAGCTCGTTTTTGAAAAAATGCTTGCAAAATGGTGAAACCAAAAATAGAAAATCTTTTTGTTACTTTTGAGTTATTTCGAATTTGAGTAAAAGATTATGAAAATGTTGAAGAAGTTTTGAAAACAATTTTTAAAAGCTTGACTTCTCACCAATCCGGTGGTGATGTGGTTTAGACAAATTGAACTCGGAGGCATACATTGAATTTCACAAAACCAAGCAATTTTTTACTTAATTTTAAGTTCAAGCGCAAAAGGACATTGAAACAAGCACTTGGATAAGTTATCCAAATGCGAGTTATATCACGAGTAAGGTTTCTAAAATACTCGGTCTAGGTTTTGTTTACGAAATTAGGCTCTACTTTTGCCGGGACACTGATACGGAGTAAGATTTCATGAAATTCTTCTAAAAATCCTACACCGATTTTTCACAAGCAAAAATGTTCAAAGTACTCAACCATATAATGTGAATGTTCAATATATGCCAATTCTTAGGGTTTATTTAAAAATTCTGTTCATTTGAGTTCAAAGTTTAAAACCGACATCACCACCTTCAAGGGTTCAAAGCCAAGAATGTGGTTTAGCCTAACATGATTGGTATTAAACTAAAAACAAACATTTCATGTGCAAGAGTAAGATAGTATAGAACTAAAACGAATATAAAATGTAACTTTTGAATTGAAATAACCGAATCAAAGTGTACTTGCACAAACAAAATATGGAAAACCTAGATAGAAGGACTTGAACTCTCTCTAAGTATGGAAGTACAATTTGAAAAGGTTAGAACCCCCCTCAAAAAAATGTCAGGACTCGTATTTATAGAAGTACAAAAAATAAGGGTATAATAGTCTTTTTACAGAGCAGAAGAAAACCAAAAGTCACCTAGGTCGAGCGCCCGAGGTAGGAGGTAGGGCCCCAAGCTACTGTTCACCAAGTGTTCGATGAAGTTTCTGACTGAATCTGCTAAAAACCACTTCTCTGGGGGCGCTCGACTGACAAATGTTGGAGCGCCCAAGCTCCGAAGTGGGGCGCCCGAGGTGGGAAGTGGGGCTCCCGAGGTCCTGTTCACAAAAATTCTGCTCTCTAGGGGCGCCCGTCTGACAAATGTTATGGCGCCCGAGGTATATTGGGGCACCCGAGGTCTGAGGGAGCTTGTTCTTCAACTTCCAACTTCGGTTCTTCTCTGCTTTTACCTGTATTTCTTCCATTCCTTGGAACATTAAGCCTTCTTTCCTACACAGTTTGATAAGTGTGTCAAAACCATGATATAATTAAGCACTTGTGAAGATAAAACACTTATTAAACATGCATATGATCATTAAATGATGCACAATCAAGGAGCTCGTTGAGAAGATTACTAAGAGGGTAACAGGTTGGACCTCAAAATGTCTTTCTTATGCCGGAAGATTGGTGCTCATTAAAGCTATCCTATTTAGTATACAGGTTTTCTAGAGCCAACACTTTATCCTTTCAAAGAAGATATGCTACTCCATTGAGCAAGTCTTAAGGAGATATCTATGGACGTGAGCGAAAATAAAGAAACGGGGAAGTAAGGTGGCGTAGAGTGAAGTTTGTTTGCCAAAGAATGAAGGAAGCCTAGGCATTCAGAAGATATATGAATGGAACAAAGCTTCAAGGCTATGACACATATGGACATTGTATACTAATAATCAATCACTCCGAGCTATGTGGTGCAAATCTAATCTTCTCAAAGGAAGATGCTTATGGGAAGTAAATATCCCATCAGAATGCTCTTGGAATTGGAGAAAGCTACTAAGCTTGCGTAAAAAATCCATCAACGTATCCAAATACAAGGTGGGCAATGGTAAATCTATTTCTCTTTGGTATTCTAATTGGCACCCTTTGGGCCATCTTGTCCTCAAGTATGGATAAAGAGTTGCATATGATGCTGGCCTTCCAAAGGATGCAAAAATATCTCATATAATCAAGGATAAGCAATGGAAGTGCCTATATCCATGCACTTGGGAGCTTCGGGAAATAATTATTGGAAGCCAGATAAACTATCAATCGAGGGCAGACATGGAGGATGAACTCACTTGGTTAGTCTCAAAAACTAAGATATTTAACACTGCGGCTACTTGGGAGGCAATCAGAGAGCATGGCCCAAAGGTTCATTGGCATTCCTTGCCATGGTTCCCTAAACACATTCCCTGGCACAGTTTCATCCTGTGGCTTGCCATCAAAAGAAGACTCAACACCAAAGAAAAACTTGGAACTTGGAACAAGAAATTGGTTATTGCTCCCTTACTTTCAAAAACTCGTATACACTAAGACAAAAGTCTTATCCATTTGTGGCTGGAGCTTTAATAGCAGCGAGCTTCAATAGCTGGAGCTTCCAACCTCAACACTAAAGGAACAAGAAATTGGTTGTTACTCCCTTACTTTCAAAAACTAGTATATACTAAGACAAAAGTCTTATCTATTTGTAGCTGGAGCTTCAATAGCAGTGAGGTCTAGAGGGAAGTTATGAGTATTACGTTCATGCATAACTTCCATAACAAGGTTAGCACGGTTAATGATATTAGTCCAAGTATTAATTACACGGCCTTGACTATCAACTACAACCAACTATCAACTACAGATTGGTTGACGCATCTTGTATGTGTTCCTAAGAAAAAGAATTTGTCCATTGATCCTTTTTGCCTTTTATGTTGCCATGTTAATGAAACAATGGAGCACTTGTTCTTCCAATGTTCGTTCTCAGTTGACGTTGGAAGCTCTATATTTAGCAAGTGTCGTATCTTCAAATCGGTCCAACCTTGGATGGAAGAGGTAGAATGGGCTATGGGCAAATTCAGTGGGAACAACTTGAACAAGAGAACATGCAAACTTGCCTGAGCAGCCATTGTTTACCACATATGGAAGGAAATAAATGCCAGAGTTTTTAGAGGTCTATGTTTTTGAGGCTATCTTGTATGATGTTAAGATTAGATTGAACTTTTGTAATGTAAATGCAGACCTTTATGAGTGGGAAAACCCGCTGTAGTTATTCAACCTGTAACAAGGGTATGCCCCGTAGATATTGTACATAATTTCTCTCATTAATCCAAATTGCATTCAATTACCAAAAAAAAAAATACTGAAAACAAAAACATATGAATATCAAATAAGTGAAAATTCAAAAGCTGTACAAATCATCATACTAACCAAATATATAAATGTGTATGCATGTATAGAGTTCAAGCTATTACAACTTTAGGAACACTAGAATGAAAGATTTGAAGACTAGAGAGGTATATCTTGTTAGGTTTGGTTTCAAGTCTCACATCAAAAGTAGGTAATTTGAGGCAAAATTTAATGACCTTATAAATTAATATTTGTCCTATATCGAAATAGGAAACTAGGAGTCACAACCTAATAGCCTTATAAATTGAGGCTTTTGGCTTGGTTTTAATCATCCAAGTGTTTGTAAGCTTTTGTCAGCATATGTAAGTTTGGTGATAGTGGATTGGTTTCAGTACCTGAGGACGTAGGTAATATTTACCGAACCTCGTTAAATTTATGTCTTTTTGCATTAGTTTCTTTATTTTTCTGCCATTATTTCCTATTTAATGTTTTGTTTGCTATTGTGTGGCATTATTTTGGGTGTCTTATTATGTGGTTAAAACACTCGCTTCCGCAACAATTGGTATAAGAACCAAGGTTGTTGAATTAGTATTTTGTGTGTATGTGCATGTCTAGGAAAGTTCTGTATAAGAAGGTTGGGTTTTACGTGAGACTGTTGTAACCCTTTAAATCTTTCTTGGAAGCTTTCCTGATGTACTATCACAAATATGATGTTTAACTTTGGTGTGTGAAAGTTGCTAGAAAAATGGTGGAAGATTTTTCGTCTACACCAACTAGGGTTACTATGATTAATGCAAAGTATGAAGTTGAGAAGTTTGATGGGCACAACAATTTTGGTATGTGGCAATACAAGCTGTTGGGTTTTCTTTGTCAATAAAAGTTAGATGGTGCTCTAGTAAAAAAGAAGCCAGGGAAGATGAATGGAAAAGAATGGAAAAAAGATCAATTTCCAAGGATGTGGAATCATTCGATTTTGTCTCAGCAGGGACCAAAAGTATTATTTCATGAAAGAGACATCTGTAAGCAATATGTGGAATGAGTTAGAGAATGAGTTTATTAAACAAAACTGTAAGAATAGGCTCTATTTGAAGAAGAAATAGTTTCGCTTCCAGTATCAACCTAGTATCTCTATCAATGATCATATTGCTATTTTTAATAAATTAATAATAGATTTACTAAATTTGGATGAGACTGTTAAAGATGAAGATCAGGCTTTGTTGCTATTAGCTTCTCTTCCTAAAGAGTATGATGACTTTATCATTACCCTTCTACATGGTAAGGATAAAGTAACATTTGATAAAGTGTACAATTCTTTATACAACACTGAAATCAAGAATTTACCAAAAAAAACACTGAAATCAGGAAGAAAGATCACAAGAAGCATAGGTACAATACAAGAGAGGCATATGTTGTTAGATGTTGATCTTAGAGTTGTAAGTCTAATTGAAAGGGCAAATCTCAGTCAAGAGGCAAACCTAGTAAAGATGAATGTGTCTTTTATCATGAGAAAAGGCATTAGAAGAAAGATTGTCCAAAGTCGAAGAAGAAAGAAAAGGGCAACGCAGATTCTGATGTATGCGTAACCAAGTATGAAGATGATGACTCTGATTTTGCATTGATTGGTCTACCTTTAATTTCTTATGTCGATGAGTGGATTTTAGATTCTAGATGCACCTATCATATGTATCCTCACAAGGAGTGGTTTCTTAATTTTGAAAAATTTGATAGTGGAGTTGTTTTCATGGGCAACAACAGCTCTTGTAAGACAACCGGGATAGGTTCAATTCATTTGAAGAATTATGGTAGAGCGACTAAACTTTTGACAGATGTTAAATGCGTACCAGGTTTAAGAAGAATCTCATCTCTTTAGGAGCCTTAGAAGCAAAAGGTTTCATTATATCTATTCAAAATGGAGTTCTTAGAGTTACTTCAGGCACACTAGTAGTGATAAAAGGTATAAGGAAGAATAATTTATACTATCTTTAAGGAAGTACAGTTATTGGATCAATAGCTACAATCTCTAAGGAAAATTTAGATACAGAGACAACTATGTTGTGGCATGTACGAATTGGTCATACAAGTATGGGAGCTTTGTAGAATTTGGTAAAACAACGTTTATTAAAGGGTGCAAAAACTTATAAATTGGATTTCTACGAGCACTATGTCATGAGAAAGCAGACAAAAGTGAGTTTTAGCATAGCTATCCATAATACTACAGGTATTTTGGACTATGTTCACTTTGATATTCAGGGGCCTTGTAGAACAGTATCATTAGAAGAGATATATTATTTTGTTACATTTATTGATAATTACTCTCGAATAACAGCACTGATGAGGAATGTGTGTTTATGTCCAGGGTTTGTTGTTCAAGTGTAGTTAGTAGCTTGATGTATGCTATGATGTGCACAAGACCTGACATTTCATAGTCAATTAGAATTGTGAGCAGGTATATACATAGTCCTGGAAAAGGACATTGGTAGGTTGTGAAATGGATTCTACAGTATCTTCTGAATACCATAGACATTGGTTTGATATTTAAGCATGATGATACTCTTGGTTATTGTGTGGTTAGATATGTTGATTTTGATTTCGAAGAAGATATGGATAAACATCGATCAATTACTGGTTATGTGTTTACTATTGCCAAAGCACCAATAAGTTGGAGATCTACTTTGTAATCTACAATTGTTTTGTTTACAATAGAAGTAGAGTATATGGCATTACAAGGTGATCTAGGAATATAAGTTTTCTAACAAAGGCCTAACATGTACTCAAACTAAACACAAGCACCATGTATACAAACACTTGGTATGCATACAAAGTCTAGAAA
>JAVXUM010152914.1:0-14165 GCA_035590655.1 Pouteria glomerata
TGAAGTTTTATTATAAAGATTTTGTGTGTACTAATGTAAGTATTTTATTAGTGGTGCTATATCTTCGTTCGTCTATTTTGCTTATATGTTTTAGTTGTAACTACGCATATTTTGTCAGATAATAACTTTAGGTGGAAATGGACTTTTGCAGGATTGGGATAAAAAAATTAAAGAGCTCAAAAGAGTAAATGCTAGTAAATTGCTCCAGTGGCGACACAAAAATAAGGTATCTTTAATTTGACAATTTTTAATTTTATTTTTTTATTTTTTTTTATGTATTTTATTAACGTTTGCATAATTCATTAGGTCATTGTGTATGCTCCTTATTGGCGACAGTATGCAGAGATTGACACAAAATCATTGTGGGAAGTGATGAAAAAAAAAGTATGGGTACAAGTGTTCAAATATTTCTTAGACAGCACAAGCTTGAATACATTATTAAAAAGTTTCTTTTGCAAAGAAATACTTTATTTTTTTTTTTTTTTTTTTAAGCACGTCTTTATTTTGCCAGGTACTAAGATTACCTTCTCTTCGTGAAATTTTATTATTTTTTTTATATTTTTTATATTTTATTAACATTTGTGTAATTAATTAGGTCATCATGCATGCTCTTCATTGGCAACAATGTGTAGAGATTGACAAAAAATCATTGTGGAAAGTAATGAAGAAAAAGTATGAGTACAAACATTCAAAGGCTTATTAGACAGCACAAATTTTAAGACATTATTAAGGAATCTTTTTTGTAAAGAAATGCTTTTTTTTTTTTTGTAAAGAAAATCTTTATTTTGGTAGATGCTAAAATTACCTTCTTTTTTGTAAAAGTGACAATTACTGTACTTTTATTAAATCCATTATTTATGTAAACTTTGTTGCCGATTTTGTTACTTATTTCTACGTGAACAAGTCTCTCCTCATTTATTTTTTCAGGATGAAGATATTTCGTAAATACCACTCTTTTTTGCAAAAACTTCTACGTTAGTACTTTAAGAATAGCAATATTGGTCTTTGGTTAAAAGACAAAATATCAAATGACCAAAAGTAACAACTAAGCTCCCTAGAGTGCCAATAATTTCAAATCATAGAAAATAAAGTACTCTGAACAAAATTTGCTATGACAACAATTTCACACAAAGTATATTTAGTGCTACTTTAATTTGTAACTTTTTTACTTAGTCTTCAAAGTTTTATTTCAATGTTCTCTTTTTTTTTTTTTTTTTGTTTGGCATTGGTAATGGCTTACCAGCTAAAACAAGAAAAATTCCTAAACCCATTTTGCAATTTCTTCTACTAAAACCAATTTCAATGATTTACCCAATCGTTTTTTGTTCTCAAATGTATTTTTAAGAAATTATCGTGAATATTTCAACCAAGCAACGTGCAAACAAATGAGTGTTTCTTAATATCTTTCACACCAAGTAATCAGGTAATCTGGTAGTATTTTGACTATGAGTATGTAATGATATTTTCTTTTTATAAACGTGATGGTGATATTGGATTTTGAATTTGTATTAGGCATTTAATTGATAACTTACAAATTGTGCTTTAATTCTTCTGAATAAAAAAATACAATGAAAATAGAATTTGTTTTGGATTTTTAAAAAGAGAAAATGTGCTAACATAATTAAATTTCAAATGTGTGCATATTAAATTTTAGTTGAGAAATTTCATAAACATGAATTATTCGCTATCTATACAGTAAATGAGGTCAGTCGGATTAGACAATTGTCCTACGTGACATTGAGAGAGATAGATGAAAGAAGAAAAGAGAAAAGAATAAGTGGAAGAAGATTAGGAGAGATTGCACAAATAACCGTGCCTTGCACGGGCATTAATTATGTGATACCCTTACCTTTTTAATGACAAGGCACTATGATTTTATTTGTTTTGGGATGAGAGTATCGAATGGTGTGGATTATATTATTCATTGCTCTAAGTGTTAGGAGCTAAATGAATGGTCTTGCTTGTGCATGTTAGTAGTAGAGTATAATGAGATGTAAACGTTAATCGGTGGCTGGCTAGATGATGTTCTACTAGAGGAAGTTTATTTAAATCATAGTGCATATAGGAATTGGATGGGAATAGAGCTGAACCGGCCATGCAAAGGTTTGGCACCAAATTTTGACTAGCAAACTTAATTTTGACTAAGCAAACTTGATTTTAACTTGTTAATTTCCATGTAAGCATATATATATATATAATAATGAGAGAAAGAAGGTTGAAGGGAGAAGTGACCGGCCAAATGGTTTGGTCTTCCAATTTGTTTTGTTCCCTAAGTGTAAGTCAAGAAGCATTTAACATGTGGGACCCATGAGTTAACAGTTGGGAGACTTTGTGACCATATATACATATATATGTATTGTTGGTTGGTGAAAGTATTAAATTACAAGACCAACTTATGAATGAGAGAGTGGATAAGTGTCCAAGGAGAGAGAGAGAGAGAGAGAGAGAGACCATTTTGGCTAGATAGCCATTCAGCCAAAGGAGGGGAGACCAAACAAGTTACTTCATCCGGCCATTAGAGAGAGTTTGGAGAAAAAGAAAAAGAAAAAGGAAAAGGAAAGAAAGAAGAAAAAAGAAAAAGGAAAGAAAGAAGAAGAAGAAATGAGAAGAAGAACTAAGAAGAGAAGTGAAAGAAGAATCAAGAGGAAGAAGAATTCAAGAGAGGAGCTTGAGCTCTTGAAGTCTTGGAAGTGTGGAGTTGATTGGAAGGCATCTTTGAAGTTATCTTCATCTTGATGTTCTTGAGGACCTTGAGCTAGAATTTGAGGTAAGGAATTTCCAAATCTCATAATGTAAATTTGAGGTTCTCTTCTTTTCCTTTGAATTTTATTAGAAGTGGGAAATAGCCAAAGCCATGAATCCTTATAGAGAACAAACCAACCTTTTGGAACCTAATTAGGGGTAGAGTTGATGATCTAGTGTGATTTGCATAATAGTGAGTGATGGGAGGAGATGGAAGAAAATTTTGAGAACCCTAGCTTAGAGTGAACTTGGAAGATGGAAAAATTGATGTATGATGATAATTGGTACTTAAAAACGAACATGGGTAGAGTATGGAGGTGAGAACCTAAAGTTGGTCAAAATTCGGAGGGGTCACCACTCTCTACGAGCACCCGCCTGGTTGAGGTAGAGTGCCTGAGCACTGTTCACCTGAGGGCGGGCGCCCGCTTGCTAAGGTGGGGCGCCTGAGCTACTACTCACCCGAAATTTCCCTATCTGCGGGGCGCCCACCTGATTTGGGCTGGGGCGCCCGACCAATCTTGTTGCACCTCAACTTTATTTTGTACTCTATTTCATGAATACCCACTTCACCCTTACCATGTTGAGCATCGTAAATAAACCCCCCTTTCATTTCATATGTGTGTCATCTCTTGATTATAGCAAGTAACATTTGACTTGATTTAATGCATGGAAATTGGTTTAAGGTAATGATGCTTGTGAAAACACTTGAATTATCTTGATTATAGTTAAATTAGTGATACTTGATATGAGATGCGAACGCTTATGGAATGACGTATGTTATTAACATGAAATCATAAAATGGGTTGTGCTACATGTGGACTCAATACATAACTTACAAACCTAATGGAAAGAAAAGAAAACGAAATGATTGGTTGTGTGTCGGGGGTTGTGGGGTACGGAAAATAAGAAGGGTCTGAGATACCCTCGGGTCGAAAATCCCGGAACCTGCATAGGGTTTGGTAGTTCATACTAGTAGGTTAGTAGCTTACGAAATGAGGGCAGTGTATTGGCTTTTGCATACACACGGGCGCAGCGTCGCCCTAGGTTGCCATCCTAAAGAACGCCGGGGGCATAGCGTCGCCCGGAACAAGCATGCCGGATTGGTACCCAATCCCCGATGATTGTGTGAAAAAGTAATATGTGATGCATACACAAGATGAACAAGTTAATGGCTTAAACATTATTAATGTACATACCTTGACATTCAAATGACTTATGAAACTTGCTTATAAATTGTTTCATGAGATATCTGTTATCATGTTGTGGATGTTGGTTCATTGTTGTCTTGTCGTATCTTGATCATTACATTCATCATATTTATATTATGGTGAGTATCGTGGGCACACGCCGACCATGCTCACGTCCTTACAGATGTCCATGTAGGACCCGCTCAGGATGATTAGGAGGGGCTTGAAAGCAAAGGGAGGGGATGTCCACGCTATTGCAAGGATTGGACTAGTTTCACATGTTATAGATGTATTTTGGAAAGATATTGTAATGTAATGTAAATTCTGTTGATTTTGGGTTTGTGATGGCCTTAAGGCCGAAATATGTACAAGTTTATGGAATTTCAAAATAGTGGAATTGTTACATATTTATATTGGATAATGTGTGTGGCCTTGGACAAGCTAGTATGCTTAGTGTTAAAACTGCTGCAGAATTGCTTGGCAGCATGTATATTTTGCACAGATTACTCTATTAGGTACACATTTCCACCAAATTTAGGTTGTTATATAGCAGGGGAAATTTTGTGGGTCTGTTATGTGACCAATGTGCTTGCTCTGATATGATGACCACGTTTTCATGCTATGGATGATTTACACTCACCCCTCGGGTCCCCGGGCTCGGGGTGTGACAGGATGGTATCAGAGTCTAAGTTAGACTACCTAGGGACAGGGGAGTACTTGCATTTCATATTGCATGAATACGTGACATTGAAGCAATGTGTTTTCTTGCTTTCTGTATTTAGCAAGATGTGATAATGTTATTGATTCGTAATGCATTCTATGATGCTCAATTAAAATGCCACCAAGACAAGAGTAACGAGGAAGAGGTCGGGGCTGAGGGCGAGGCCGCGGAAGGGGCAAGAAATGAGTGGCTGCCCCAGTGCAAGGACATGATGTTAGCGTCTACATCCCGCAAAAACAAGAGGCGGAGCACAGTGCGGTGGCCGAAGTGCCACTAATGCCTCAAGGTGAAGCGGTGCCACCGGTAGCACTAGAAGTGCCTCAACCTGCTGCAGCTGACGCCGGGGCCTTCTTACAACAATTGGCCGCTGCAATGGCCACAATGGCGAGAGAAGTAAGGGTGGCACCCCAACCGTAAGTACAAGCAGGTGCGAGTAAAAGCAATCTGGAGCAATTCTGGAGGATGAAGCCTTCTAGTTATGACGGTGTGGCAGACACCGAGGTGGCAGAGCATTTCCTTGATGAATGTGAGAAGATCTTGGAGGCTTTGGAGATTGTTGAACCTGCCACTTGTATCACCTTAACTGTCTTTCAATTGGTGGGGCGAGCTTCTATATGGTGGAAAAGTATTAAGGAGGCTAGGAGACATGTGGGACTTTCATGGGAGCAATTTAAAGAAAAGTTATGAGACCACTTCTTCCCCCAGTCACTGCGGGATGTAAAGCAGGAGGAATTTGCCGACCTGATCTAAAGGAATATGACGGTACTAGAGTACAAACGAAAATTTACTGATTTATCTAAATATGCACCAGAGCTTATTTCTACCAACCGTTTGAAGTGCCAGAAGTTTGAACGGGGTTTAAAGCCAACTCTCCAAAACAAAATGGTAATGCTCCGCATTAATGATTATGAGGAATTGGTGGATAGAGCTATGGCGGTAGAGAGGGATTTATTAGAGACCAGAATCATGATTGAAAGCCGTCATGGCCGGGGTCGAGGAGAGCAACAAGAAGGGGAAAGCAGAAAGAGGCAGAAATGAGGTGCATCTACTTTCCGGCGGCAGCCAGCCCAACCAACCAGCATGGCCCCCAGACCACCCAAAAGAACGAACATGAGGTAGCCCATTTGCTATAATTGCCGGCAGCCCGGGCATGTGAAGGCCGAATGCCCCCAATTGCGAGGAATGATTGAATCTACAAGCCGACCAGGAGGCAGGGCTATGGTAGATAGCCAGGTAATTACCGGTGTGGGCAGACTGGGCATGTCCAACGCTTTTGCTCCCAACTACAAGGAGGTGTCAGTGGGAAAATGGGGCCAGGAGGCCAGAGTGGTCAAAACAGCCGCGTATCGATGCCCCAGCAACAGAGGCAACAATGGGGTCCTTTAGTGGGGACATCTCAAAGTAGGGTAGCTCAACCACCAAAAATAGCTCCGTCGGGTCAGAAAGGTGGCAGACCACCCACTAATCAAGTGCAAGTAAGAGTATTTGCTATGACCCAGCAGGACGCATCGGCAGAACCCCTAATTACTCGAGGTATTTTTCAATTGTGTTCTTCTAATGCTGTGATTTTGTTGGACACGGGGGCTTCCCATTCATTTATCTCGGCTAAATGTCTACACTGGGATTAGAAGTTAATCCTATAGATTTGTTATTATGAGTGGAAACCCCGACCGCCGGATTCGGTTCGTTGACGTCCGTAGTGAAAGGGCGTGAACTTTGAGTAGAAGATGTGTCTGATAAGAGAGAAGTAGTTATTCCCACGGATTTGATTGTATTAGAAATGCGGGGTTTTAATGTGATCTTGGGAATGGATTGGCTTGAAACTTATCGAGCCATAATTGACTGCCCCAACCGGAAGGTAACCTTGTTTACTCCCGAAAGCACGTCCATCTGTTTCCTGGTGGGCCGGTGTACTATGCCTGAGTTGCCCTCGTGGAGGAACCACAGGAAGGCAGACTTGTGTTTTTGGTTTGCTAGTATGGTATGGGAGGATGAGGATGGAGAGTAAAAAGCTCAATTACCTAAGGTAGTCGATGAATTTCCTAATATGTTCCCAAAAGACTTGTCAGGGTTGCCACCGAAATAGGAGGTGGAGTTTAGTATTAACTTGATATCGGGCACGGAGCCCATTTCTATCCCTCCATACCAGTTGGCACCGGCAGAGTTGGAAGAATTGAGAAGTCAGTTAGAAGAACTAAGAGCCAAAAGCTTTATTAGGCCAAGCACCTTGCCCTGGGGTGCACTGGCATTATTTGCGGCTAAAAAAGATGGGACACTTTGGATGTGTATCGACTATCGGAAGCTGAATCAGGTAACCATCAAGAACAAATACCCGTTACCGAGGATTGACGACTTGTTCGATCGGTTGAAGAGAGCTTCTATGTTCTCCAAAATTGATCTTCGGTCAGGTTACCATCAAGTGAGGATCCGAGAGGAAGATATCCCAAAGACGGCGTTTAGGACTCGGTATGGCCATTACGAGTTCTTAGTGATGCCGTTTGGATTGACTAATGTGCCTTCCATTTTCATGGATTTAATGAATCAGGTCTTCAGAGAATTTCTAGATAAATTTGTAGTGGTCTTTATTGATGACGTTTTGATTTACTCCAAGTCTGAGGAAAAACACGAGCAACACCTGAGGCTAGCGCTGCAAAGGCTGAAAAACCATCAGTTGTATGCTAAACTTAGTAAATGTGACTTCTGGCTGAAGGAAGTCAAATTTTTGGGGCACGTGATATCCAAGGAGAGGGTGGCGGTTGATCCCTCGAAGGTTGAAGCAGTCCTAGAATGGTCACAGCCAAGAACTGTATTTAAAATACGAAGCTTCCTCGGGTTAGCGGGGTACTACTGCAGGTTCGTGCTTGACTTTTCATGGCTAGCAGTTCCATTGACTCGACTCACAAGAAAAGGGATAAAGTTCGAATGGAATGAAGCTTGTGAAAGGGCATTCTAAGAAATCAAGCGAAAGATGACTACCGCCCCAGTACTTATTATCCCAAAGAGATGAGTGGGTTACTCTGTCTATTATAATGCCTCACGGGAGGGACTAGGGTGGGTTTTGATGTAGAATGGAAGAGTGGTGGCCTATGGTTCCTGACAGTTAAAGAATCATGAAAGCAACTATCCCATGTATGATTTGGAATTGGCAGCCGTAATCTTTGCATTGAAGACTTGAAGGCATTACTTATATGGTGAGAAATTCGATGTCTTTTCTGATTACAAAAGTCTCAAATATATTTTTACTCAGAAAGACTTGAATCTGAGGTAACACCGGTGGATGGAATATATGGAAGACTACGATTTTGATCTACATTACCATCCCGGCAAGGCCAATGTGGTGGCAGATGCATTGAGTCGGAAGACTCAGAGTGTAGTGGCTACTCTAGCATTGAAGGAATGGGAAATGTTAGGGACACTCAATGAGTATGCTTTGGCTCTAGGAGATGAGTCAGAAAAAGACATACTGTACACTTCAGTGACTTATCCGACTTTGGTGAACAAAGTGATTGAAGCCCAAAGAAATAATCAGGAGACAAAGGAAATTTCTCAGAAAATAGAGGGGTTAATCGATTTACCTAGCTAGACATTAGAGGAGACCGTGGTCAACTATCAGGGAAGACTTTTTGTGCCCTCGGCCATGAGAGATGAAGTTATGAGAGAATTTCACCAGTCGAGGTTAGCAGTGCATCCTGGGGGCACAAAGATGTACCATGATTTAAAGAGGCAATTCTACTGGGCTAGGATGAAAAGAGATATGGCAGAATTCATGGAAAAGTGCCTAACTTGTCAACAGGTAAAGGTAGAGTATCAACGGCCAGCTGGCTTATTACAACATTTTCCTGTATCCGAATGGAAATAGGAGCATGTGACCATGGACTTCGTCACGGGATTGCCAAGGACAAGGAGGGATTGTGATGCCATCTGGGTAATCGTGGATCAATTAACGAAATCAGCCCATTTCTTGACAATGAAAATGACTGACTCAATGGAATCCTTGGCCCGGTTATATATACGTGAAATTATGAAGTTGCACGGGACGCTAGTTTCTATCGTCTCTGAACTAGATCCCAGATTTGTTTATTATTTTTGGCAAAGTTTTCAAGTGGCCATGGGGACGGAGTTATGCTTTAGCACCGACTTTCATCCCTAAATAGATGGTCAGTCAAAAAAGACTATTCAGGTATTAGAAGATATGCTTCAAACTTGTGTTTTGGATTTCAAAGGAAATTGGGAAGAACATTTGCCGCTGGTGGAGTTTGCTTACAACAATAGTTATCAAGCGAGTATCGGCATGGCACCCTTCGAAGCCTTATGTGGAAGACCTTGCCGTTCTCCAGTGTGCTGGACACAGGTTGGCAAAGCAGCCATGATTGGACCTGAAATAGTCCAGGAGACAAATGAGAAAGTGAAGAACATCAGACAACGGCTAGAGACTGCTAGAAACCGACAGAAAAGCTACGCGGACCGACGGAGGCGGCCACTGGAGTTTCAAGTGAGAGACCACATGTTTTTAAAGGTTTCACCCTGAAATGGGCAATTCCGTTTTAGCAAGTGAGGAAAGTTGTCCCCCCGTTATGTTGGCCTATTTGAGATTTTAGCAAAGGTGGGCGAGGTAGCTTACCGCTTAACCTTACCACCATAAGTCTCCAGTGTGCACGAAGTATTCCATGTTTCCATGATACGGAAATATGTGCCGGACCCCTCTCATGTATTAGACTGGGCAGAGTTAGAGATTGACTCAGACGCTAGATATGAAGTGAAACCGGTCCAAATTTTAGATACCCGAGACCAAGTGCTAAGAGGCAAGACGATTCCATTTGTTCGAGTATTATGGAAGCACCACAATATAGAGGAGTCAACTTAGGAGCGCACAGCAGACATGCAAGAACGATTCCCTTCCTTATTTTCTTAGTTATAGTGTAACGAGTTTTCTCTTCCAATGTATTATAAAAATTTTGAGGACGAAATTTTTGTAAGGAGGGGAGAATGTGATACCCTCACCTTTTGAATGGCAAGGCACTATGATTTTATTTGTTTTGGGATGAGAGTATCGATTGGTGTAGATTATATTCTTCATTGCTCTAAGTGTTAGGAGCTAAATAAATGGCCTTGTTTGTGCATGTTAGTAGTAGAGTATAACGAGATGTAAAAGTTAATTGGTGGCCGGCTAGATGATGTTCTACTAGAGGAAGTTTATTTAAATCATAGTGTGTAGAGGAATTGGATGGGAATGGAGGTGAACTGGCTATGCAAAGGTTTGGCACCAAATTTTGACTAAGCAAACTTGATTTTGACTTGTTGATTTCCATGTAAGCATATATATATATATATATAATAATGAGAGAAAGAAAGTTGAAGAGAGAAGTGGTCAGCCAAATGGTTTGGTCTTTCAATTTGTTTTGTTCCCTAAGTGTAAGTCAAGAAGCATTTAACATGTGGGACCCATGAGTCAATGGTTGGGAGACTTTGTGACCATATATACATATATATGTATTGTTGGTTGGTGAAAGTATTAAATTACAAGACCAACTCATGAATGAGAGAGTGGACAAGTGTCCAAGGAGAGAGAGAGAGACCATTTTGGCAAGATAGCCATTCGGCCAAAGGAAGGGAGACCAAAAAGTTGCTTCATCCAGCCATTAGAGAGAGTTTGGAGAAAAGGGAAAAGAAAAAGGAAATAAAGAAGAAAAAGAAAGGAGAAGAAGAACCAAGAAAAGAAGTAAAAAAATAATCAAGTAGAAGAAGAATTCAAGAGAGGAGCTTGAGGTCTTGAAGTCTTGGAAGTGTGGAGTTGATTGGAAGGCATCTTTGAAGTTATCTTCATCTTAATGTTCTTGAGGACCTTGAGCTAGAATTTGAGGTAGGGAATTTTCAACTCTCATAATATAAATTTGAGGCTCTCTTCTTCTCCTTTGAATTCTATTAGAAGTGGGAAATAGCCAAGGAAGACATGAATCCTTGTAGGGAACAAACCAACCTTTTGGAACTTAGTTAGGGGTAGAGTTGATGATCTAGTGTGATTTTCATGGTAGTGAGCGATGGGAGGAGAGGGAAGAAAATTTTAAGAACTCTAGGTTAGAGTGAACTTGGAAGATGGAAAAATAGATGTATGATGATAATTGGTACTTAAAAACGAATGTGGGTAGAGTATGGAGGTAATAACCTGAAGTTGGTCAAAATCCGGAGGGGTCACCACTCTCTGCGGGCGCCCGTCTGATTGAGGTGGGGCGCCCGAGCACCGTTCACCCGAGGGCGGGTGCCCGCCTGGTAAGGTAGGGCACTCGAATTACTGTTCACCCGAAATTTCCCTCTCTGCGGGCGCCCACCTGATTTAGGCTGGGGCGCTCGACCAACCTTGCTGCACCTCAACTTTATTTTGTACCCTACTTCATGAATACCCACTTCACCCTTGCCATGTTGAGCATCGTAAATGAACCCTCCTTTCATTTCATATATGTGTTATCTCTTGATTATAGCATGTAACATTTGACTTGATTTAATGTATGGAAATTGGCTTGAGGTAATGATGCTTGTGAAAACACTTAAATTATCTTAATTATAGTTAAACGAGTGATACTCGATTTGAGATGAGAACGCTCATGGAATGACATATGTTGCTAACATGAAATCATAAAATGGGTTGTGCTAAAGGAAATAAAAGAAAACAAATTGATTGGTTGTGTGCCGGGGGTTGTAGGGTACGGAAAATAAGAAGGGTCTGAGATACCCTCGGGTCGAAAATCTCAGAACCTACGCAGGGTTTGGTGGTTCATACCAGTAGGTTAGTAGCCTACGAAATGAGGGCGGTGTATTGGTTTATGCATACACAGGGGCGTAGCGTCGCCCTGGGTTACCATCCTAAAGAACGCCGAGGGCGTAGCGTCGGCCGGAACAAGTAGGCCGGAACAAGCACGCCGGATCAGTACCCAATCCTCAATGATTGTGTGAAAAAGTAATATGTGATGCATACACAAGATGAACAAGTTAATGGCTTAAACATTGCTAATGTACATACCTTGACATTCAAATGGTTTATGAAACTTGCTTATAAATTGTTTCATGAGATATCTGCTATCATGTTATGGATGTTGGTTTATTGTTGTCTTGTCGTATCTTGATCATTACATGCATCATATTTATATTATGGTAAGTATCGTGGGCACACGCCGTTCGTGCTCACGTCCCTACAGATGTCCATACAGGACCCACTCAGGATGATTAGGAAGGGTTTGAAAGCAAGGGGAGGGGATGTCCACGCCATTGCAAGGATTGGACTAGTTTCACATGTTATAGATGTATTTCGGAAAGATATTGTAATGTAATGTAAATTCTGTTGATTTTGGGTTTGTGATGGCCTTAAGGCCGAAATATGTACAAGTTTATGGAATTTCAAAATAGTGGAATTGTCATATATTTATATTGGATAATGTGTGTGGCCTTGGACAAGCTAGTATGCTTAGTGTTAAAACCGCTGCAGGATTGCTTGGCAGTGTGTATATTTTGCACAGGTTACTCTATTAGGTACACCTTTCGATCAAATTTAGGTCGTTATATAGCAGGGGAAGTTTTGTGGATCCGTTACGTTACTAATGTGTTTGTTCTGATATGATGACCAGGTTTTCATGCTATGGATGATTTACACTCACCCCTCGGGTCCCCGGACCTAGGGTGTGACAAACTAGTTTTTAAAATAAAGTACAATAAAGTCGTTAGAACATTTTTTTTAATTAAAAATTAGTTTATGAACCGTAAGTAGTTAATGAGTGTTTTAACTCAGATTCATAAAGAATGGATTAGAGGTGGCAATGATTATCCAAACTAATGAACCCACCTAATTAAATTTCAATTAAATTGGTTTGAAATCAATTAAAACTATTAGCTGATATAATTGGGTAGATAATACAACACCTACTTGATTAAAGGATTTAAATGAGTTGATGATACAAACTATTAAATATCAAATTATTTATTCCACCAGTTAATTGAAACATTCAATTTGTATATGTAAACTTTTAATTTACAAATGAACATTGATAAAAATGAAATATAAAAACCAACAATTATATAAATATTTGCAAGAATATAATGCTGAGCATTTTTTTTTTGTACCAAATGATTGTCTTGATTCTAATATATTATAAATATATCTCATATTCTTTCTTAGATAAAGATAATGTCATAGGTGAAATTAGTAATGTTAGAGCTTATTTAACTTTTTTTTTTTTAATAGCTATTGACAAAATTACTCTCATCTCTAATTCTAAATTCTCTCTCCGTTTTTAATTTCTCTCATCCTTATATATTCATCTCTATCTCTTTTTTTCTCTTTTAATAAATACTCCTCACTTTTTTGTTTTGTTTTTTTTTTTTTTTAAAGACTCATCTAGCCTATATCTAATTTTTAAATCTAAAGTTCGTTCAATTAAGTCCACTTAATTTATAAATTATTTTTTAATTATTAATCCTTTATTTTTTCACAATTTACATAATTAAAATTAACTTAAAAATTAAAATATTAAATTAATAACCTAACAAATGAAAAAATGTTTATTATTTACCATTTATGTGTTGTATACTTAATTTTACTTTTATATTTTTAAGATTTTATAATATGAAACTGATAAAATTACACTTTAATGTTTTTATGATATCGAGTCTAAAAAATTTACTAGACTCATTCTAAATGCTATAATTAAGCTTATACTATAAAATATATAGGTGAATTTGAATAAATTATCTAAAATAATTTTTAATACATTAATAGTGTAACAAATAAAAAACGAGCTTAATTTTTAATATATTAATAGTGTTATGATTTTTATACAAATAAATTTTAAAAAATAACATCTACCTACAATTATTATTCTTCGTATATGTTTAGCAAAGAAAGAATTCTTTAAAAATATTATTAAAAAAAGTTCAATACAGAGAATATCGTAGTAATAATATTTTTTTTAATAAAAGATATTTTAATAATTTTTATTCTAAATTATTATGATCAAAACTAAACACAAGTTTAAATTTTTAATAATATGAAATTTTCTTTTCTACGGTTGCAATAAAAAAAAGTTCATTAAATATGCTAATAATTTTTATATTTACAAAAAGAGATATTTTTATTTAATTAAAGGGATGTTTCTTGAGAAGAGAATGAGAGAACAACATGAGATGAGTATTTAAAAAGAGATAAGAATGAAAGAAGTTAAAAATGGGGGGAGAATATAAATTTTGTATAATAGGAGATGGGGATAATTTTGTTAATGATTATAAAAAACATTAAATGATGATAGAAACTAAAGAATGGAGAGAGAATTAAGTTTTATAAAATAACAAATGAGTTTAATTTTATTAATAAATACAAAAAGATATTAAATAAAATTTGACATTAACAATTTTAATTCTGACATTATGGCTATCTTCTTTGTTAATTGGATGCCTAGCCACACGGGTTCGAATCGCACAAGCGACCGCCTGTTGCACAGTTGGTTAAGTGGTAAACTCTCAGCCCCTGGTCA
>JAVXUM010152922.1:0-14164 GCA_035590655.1 Pouteria glomerata
ATTTTAAATTTCTAAATTTCCTGTTCTTCTTTTATTTACGCAAGTACGTCTAAATTGCATTCTTTAAATTTAAGTCATACCCTTGTTCCCTGTGGAGATGACCTAGGACTCACCTAGTTTAAACTACGACTACCCTCTTACACTTGGGAGGTAAAAACCTATAAACACAATTTAGGGCAAGTCATTGGGTATTGGTAACAGGATGCCGTATACACGCCGGCGGTCGCAATATAGTCGCCGGCCTTGTGGGACCAGTGTTCTGACGACCAAACCCCGGAGTTATAACAATATGGGTTTGGTTGAAGTTACTTTTAACATTCCAGAAATGGCCCCTAACATGGTGACGGAATGCCGGTCGATTGTAATGCCGTCGTTCGGTATAAATGCCGGAGAAAGGAATTCAAGGAGCATAAAATTATGGAGTATACAACTTGAGGGTCTCGGGGTGCGTAGTGTTCCTTTTTTGTCGGAAGAAGGAATGTAGACAGATCAATCTGCATCACGTTCTTGTGATGTGATTCCGGATAATAGAATAGGGGTTCTGTATATCATCGTTGATCAGCAACCTAATGCAGTCGGTAGAATAAGCTTCGTGGAGATATTTAACCATGGGCCGGCTGAATCGAGGGCCAACGTGTTTGTCAGGTCAACAATGAGTCATCGTTTTTATATTATGCGTCGAATTCATATTGATATGCCGCTTGTAAACGAAGAGAAAGGCAGTGAGACGCGGATCAGGTTTAGTCAGTTTATTCACACTGGACATTCCGAACTTGTGTGCCGGTTTAGGGATTCCCTGATCTGGGACGGTAGTTATGTGAATATACATAGCAATGCGATATTGATGTGTCTTGTGTGGGAGTGTAAAACCCTAGCGAATTGAAATGCCATGTAAATATGAGAATAAAATATTTTTATTGAAATAAAAATTAATATACATTGGTATGGGTATATTTTGATGGTTTGGGCCTTCTATTTTTGGTCCTTCTCATGGTCTTATATATCTAATATGGTTTGGGCCATTGATTTGATAATATTGGATAACATATCCGCGTCTTTACGGGCTTGGGCCTCTATGTCCGATCCAATTTGACTTATCGAGTCTTCAGGCTTGATTTTTGGGCTTGGGCCTACGTCGGTTTTAGATGGTAAGGCCCAATTGGATTTAGGCCTGTCGTCAATTGCAGATGTACTGGATCTTGCATCCAGTAAGTTATACCTTGACGACTAACAAGGCCCAATCGCTGCGTATAGAATGTTGGCGGATTTGGCTGTACACGATCTTGTTCAGGACAGTGTCGCTGGTGTAAGAGTTGGTGTTGCGTGCCATACTTCGACGTGTTCAGTGTTGAAGAAGTCGGAATGTACTTGTATTGATGGAGGCCTTATTATTATTTCTTCATGAAAAGACCATTCTTTGAAGCTAAGTGTAGCCTTCAATTTGCAATACTCCACTCCTTAACGTAACTTGGTCCCACTTATGCGGTAGACAGCTTCCCATGGGCACTTCATGTGCTTTGGTGTGTATGAGCTACCGTAGTTTGTGATAGTTACGGGACACAGAATGGGAAAAGCAAACGTAGCTTGTATTTGATCGTCGCCGTGAACTCTTTTGTCGCGTATTTCTACATTGACTTGACCTTTTCTGGTTATTAGACATTGTGGGATGTACTTTGTGATGCACTTGTCGATCTGTAGGCTTTTCGCAGAAAAAAAATTTGGAAATCTGGCGGAGAAAAGACTTAGGTCTTTTATTTTAATCACCGTTGGTCGCAGACCGATTGTTGCGGATATTATACCAGTATCTGTCTTTGACTCATCAACGCGACAGCTTTCTGTACTAATCCATTATCATCCATGGTAAGCGCAGCGACAGTGTAATTACGGAGACCAACGTGGGTGATCGATGTTGGACCAGTATCATGGATCTGTTGGTCTTGTGGCGAAGGACCACTGTGGTATGAAGAATGTATCAGACGTCGTATCTGTTGATTGTCTAAAATAGACGTATTTGGCAAGTAGCAGTTGGGCTATTATAAATATAGTAATAAAAAAATTAAAATAATTAATATGTAAAATATTAATTTAGTTGAATAAGTTAAAAATTGGGGAAAAATATACATCAGAAATGAAATATGTTAACGGTCAAATTATGGCATAATGTATTATATAATGCTGTAATATATCCAAAACGACGTAGTTTTGCTAGTTCTAGTTGTTCTTTGCTGACGTCAGCAGAATGCGAGAAAAACTCTATCCCCAAGTGGTACGAGCGGTACGAGTTTTGGATAAGGTTAAATAGTATTTGGCGACTATATTGCGACCGCCGACGTGTATACGGCATCCTGTTACTACTACCCAACCAACGGTTCGTATCTAGTCATCTCCGCCCAATCCGCGGTGACATCTGCCATCCAAAACTCACCAGCAGACGACGACGACGACCGGTTACCGACGACATTCCCGCGAAATTGGTCTGATCGTATCAATTTCTTATACCAATACAGTCGTGTTCGCGGCAATTAAATAAACAATTCCGACCGTTGATCAACTTCCACATCCCAGTCAATATACTATTCACTGTTTGTTTCCCCGTTTTACCCTTCGATTTGTGCTTACAAATTATTTACTGTTAAGGGCACAATAGGTAATTTCATTTGCCTTCGGCGAATGAGAAATCGACACGTGTAGGTGTCGGCCAATCAGAGCGTGACACGTGGCAGCGCTAAGTAGCCCTTTAATATTAAGGGCCGCTAACCCCCCATATGCTGCCACGTGTATATTTAGGGTTTGGGTATACCAAACATTCCGTGCTACCCACTATTTAACCCTATCCAAAACTCGTACCACTCACACCACTTAGGGATAAAGTTTTTCTCGTATTCTGCTGACGTCAGCAAAGAACAACCAGAACAAGCAAAACTACGTCGTTTTGGATATATTACAACATTATAAAATATATTATGCCATAATTTGACCGTTAACATATTTTATTTTTGATGTATATTTTTCCGCAATTTTCAACTTATTTAACTAAATTAATATTTTACATATTAATTATTTTAATTATTTTAATTATTATATTTATAATAGCCCAACTACTATTATACGTATTTGCCAAATACGTCAATTTTGGATAATCAAAGGATACGACGTCTGATACATTCTTCATACCATAGTGGTCTTTCGCCACAGGACCAACAGATCCATGATACTGGTTCGACATCGATCACCCTCGTTGGTCTCCGTAATTACACTGTCGCTGCGCTTACCATGGATGATAATGGATTAGTACAGGAAACTGTATGCATTGATGAGTCAAATATGGATACTGGTATAATATCCGCAACAGTCGGTCAGCGACCAACGGTGATTAAAATAAAAGACCCAAGTCTTTTCTCTGCCGGATTTCCAAATTTTTTTTTCTGCAAAAAGCCTACAGATCGACAAGTGCGTCATAAAGTACGTCCCACAATGTCCAATAACCACAAAAGGTCAAGTCGACGTAGAAATACGCGACAACAGAGTTCACAGCGACGATCAAATACAAGCTACGTTTGTTTTTCCTATTCTATGTCCCGTAACCATCACATACTACGGTAGCTCATACGCACCAAAGCACATAAAGTGCCCATGGGAAGTCGTCTACCGTATAAGTGGGACCAACTTACGTCAAGGAGTGGAGTATTGCAAATTGAAGGCTACACTTAGCTTCAAAGAACGGTCTTTTCACGAAGAAATAACAATAAGGCCTCCATCAATACAAGTACATTTCGACTCCTTCAACACTGAACACGTCAAAGTATGGCACGCAACACCAACTCTTAAACCAGTGACACTGTCCTGAACAAGATCGTGTACAGCCCAATCCGCCAACATTCTATATGCAGCGATTGGGCCTTCTCAATCGTTAAGGTATAACTTATTGGATGCAAGATCCAGTACATCTGCAATTAACGACAGGCCCAAATCCAATTGGGCCTTACCATCTAAAACCGACGTAGCCCCAAGCCCAGAAATCAAGCCCGGAGACTCGATAAGTCAAATTGGATCGGACATAAAGGCCCAAGCCCGTAGAGACGCAGATATGTTATCCAATATTATCAAATCAACGGCTCAAACCATATTAGATATGCAAGACCATGAGAAAGACCAAAAACAGAAGGCCCAAACCATTTTCAATAAAAATATTTTATTCTCATATTTACATGGCATTTCAATTTGCTAGGACTTTTACACTCCCACACAAGACACATCAATATCACATTGCTGTGTATATTTGCATAACTATCGTCCCAGATCAGGGAATCCCTAAATCGACACACAAGTCCGGAACGTCCAGTGTGAATAAACTGACTAAACCTCATCCGCGTCTCACTACCTTTGTCTTCGTTTATAGGCGACATATCAATATGAATTCGACGCATAATATAAAAACAATGACTCATTGTCGACCTAATGAACACGTTAGTTCTCGACTCAACTGGCACATGGTTAAATATCTCCACGAAGCTTGGCCTACCGACTGCATTAGGTTGCCGATCAACGAAGATATACAGAACCCTTATTCTATTATCCAGAATAACATCACGAGAAGGTGATGCATATTGATCCGTCTGCATTCCTTTTTCCAACAAAGAAGGAACACTACGCACCACGAGACCCTCAAGCTGTATACTCCATAACTTTACGCTCGTTGAATTCCTTTCTCCGGCGTTCATACCCAACGACGGTATTACAATTGACCGACATTCCGTCACCATGTTGGGAAGCATTTCTAGAATGCTAAATGTATCTTCAACCAAACCCATATTGTTATAACTCCGCGGTCTCGTGATCGAAACACTGGTTTCACGAGGCCGGCGGCTATATGGTGACCGCCGACGTGTATACTGCATCCTGTTACCAATACCCAACCACCAGTTCATATCCAGTTGTCTGCGATTGTTCGCCGGTGACATCTGCCATCCAAAACTCACTGGCAGACGACGACGACGGCCGGTTACCGACGACATTCCCGCGAAATTGATCTGATCGTATCAATTTCTTATACCAATACAGCCGTGTTGGCGGCAATTAAATAAACAATTCCAACCGTTGATCAACTTCAACATCCCAATCAGTATTCTATTCACTATTTGTTAACCCATATTACCCTCCAAATTGTACTAACTTTATTTTTAATGTTGAGGGCAAAATAGGTAATTTCATCTGCCTTCGGCGAATGTGGATTTGACACATAGAGACGGCAGCCAATCCGAGTGTGACACGTGGCAGCGCTAAGCGGCCCTATAATATTAAGGGCCGCTAACCCACCATATGTTGCCACGTGTATATTTAGGGTTTGGGTATACCAAACATTCCGTGCTACCCAATATATAACCTTATCCAAAACTCGTACCGCCCGCACCACTTGGGGGTAGAGTTTTTCTCGCATTCAGCTGACGTCAACATAGAATGCCCAGAATGACCAAAACTATGTCGTTTTGGATATATTCCAACATTATATAATACATTATACCATAATCTGACCATTAACATATTTTATTTCTAATGTATATTTTTCCCCAAATATCAACTTCTTCAACTAATTTAATATCTTACATATTAATTAGTTTAATTATTATTATTATATTTATATTAGCCCACTTGCTATTGTACGTATTTGTCAAATACGTATTTATTAGACGATCAACGAATACGATGTCTGATACGTCTTTCATACCACAGTGGTCAATTGCCAGAGGGCCATTCGACCCACGATACTGGTCTGACATCGATCACCCCCGTTGGTCTCTGTAATTAGAATTTGCTTCGCTTACCATGGATGATAAAGGATTAGTACAGGAAGTTGTTTGCGTTGATGAGTCAAATGCGGATACTGGTATAATATCCGCAACAATCGGTCTGCGACCAACGGTGATTAAAATAGAAAACCTAAGTCTTTTCTCCGCCGAATTTCCAAATTTTTTTTCTGCGAAAAGCCTACAAATTGACAAGTACATCATAAAGTACGTCCCACAATGTCCAATAACCACAAAAGGTCAAGTCGACGTAGAAATACGCGGCAACAGAGTTCACGGCGACGATCAAATACAAGCTACGTTTGCTTTTCCCATTCTATGTCCCGTAACCATCACATACTACGGTAGCTCATACGCACCAAAGCACATGAAGTGCCCATGGGAAGCCGTCTACCATATAAGTGGGACCAACTTACGTCAAGGAGTGGGGTATTGCAAATTGAAGGCTACAGTCAGCTTCAAAGAATGGTCTTTTCACGAAAAAATAACAATAAGGCCTCCATCAATACAATACATTCTGACTCCTTCAACACTGAACATGTCAAAGTATGGCACGCAACACCAATTCTTAAACCAGCGACATTGTCCCGAACAAGATCGTGTACAGCCCAATCTGCCAACATTCTATACGCAGCGATTGGGCCTTCTCAGTCGTCAAGGTATAACTTACTGGATGTAAGATCCAGTACATCTGCAATTGACGACAGGTCCAAATCCAATTGGGCCTTACCATCTAAAACCGACGTAGGCCCAAGCCCAGAAATCAAGCTCGAAGACTCGATAAGTCAAATTAGATCGTACATAGAGGCCCAAGCCCGCAGAGACGCGGATATGTTCTCCAATATTATCAAATCAACGACCCAATCAACGGCCCAAACTATATTAGATATGCAAGACCATGAGAAGGACCAAAAATAGAAGGCCCAAACCATCAAAATGTACCCATAACAATGTATATTAATTTTTATTTCAATAAAAATATTTTATTCTCATATTTACATGGCATTTCAATTTGCTAGGGCTTTTACACTCCCACAAAAGACACATCAATATCACATTGCTGTGTATATTCACATAACTACCGTCCCAGATCAGGGAATCTCTAAACCGGCACACAAGTCCGGAACATCCAGTGTGAATAAACTGACTAAACCTCATCCGCGTCTCACTGCCTTTCTTTTCGTTTACAGACGGCATATCAATATGAATTCGGCGCATAATATAAAAACGATGACTCATTGTCGACCTGACAAACACGTTAGTCCTCGATTCAGCCGGCCCATGCTGACGTCATCCCTAACCTAGCAAAATATTTGCAAAAATGCCCCCTCAGCCAGGTAAATTTCATGTTTTTGCTAAAAATATTTTCATTACTTACCCCAAATGCCCACTTCCTAAAGATTTTATCCTCCAATATTTAGTTTCATTATTTACATCTCAACCCCCATTGTTCGTCCGAGTCTCGTCCGAGACCCACAAAAACGGTGAACCTCATTTACACTACCTAATACAATTTTCTTACAAATTCCGAACCAAAAATTACCCTTTTTTTTGACATTTCACATCCCCATAATTCCAATTCATTCCACCAAAACGTACTCGGTGCCCGTAACGCCTCTGACGTTCGGGATTATATTTCAAAATACGGCGATTACGTTGACCACGGGGTCTTCGTCGAACAGAGAACAAACCAACACAGCTTCACCAACAGAGCTTACACAGAAGCTCTAGAAATAGGGGAGCTATTCGCTGCGCTTACCATAATCAGAAATGAAGATGCCAAGGGGTATGTAGTTAATTATGATAAGTTAGTTTCCAATTTGGGTTGTATTTTCCAAAAAGAACCTGACCCGTTTGTAAATGACCTACCCGTTTTCAATAACGTAGCCGTGGATCTGTCCGAATGGGCCTTGGACAATGTCCGAGACCAGGCCCATAGGCCCAGACGACCCATATGCTTAATCTTAGAAGGCCCATCCAGGATAAGCAAAACTTGTTGGGCAAGATCCTTAGGCCGTCACAATTATTATTCCGGACACGTGGACCTAAAGGACCACGATGACGACGCATTGTATAATGTCATCGACGACGTGGAACGCAAGTTTTTAAAAACATTAGAAACAATTCATAGGGGCCCAGAAAGATAGAAAAAACAACTGTAAATATGCCAAACCCCGCCTAATAAAAGGCGGGATACTGTCCATAATTCTTTGCAAACCCAGAGACCCATCATCCTACACATCATTCCTCGACAAATATGAAAACTCAGCCCTCAAATCCTAGACAGCCCTCAATGCCAACCTCTTCACCCTGCAGGAACCCCTTTTTATCGATCAAGAGATAACCACGGGATCCCAAGAACCACAAGAGAACAACGAGGACTGAGATTGACTTCCTGTGTGGGTGCACACTCCGGCGAGTGGACGGATGTACAAGACGACACCGTCTGGATGACAAGAATAAACTGCGAGATCTTCTACGACTTATTGATCAACAAGACGAAGATCCTGTGGATGAGGGCGCACACAACAATTAACCGCAGACGCATATCCATTGTAAGCGCAGCGAAATTCTAATTATGGAGACCAACGGGGATGATCGATGTCAGACAAGTATCGTGGGTTGAATGGCCCTCTGGCAATTGACCACTGTGATATGAAAGACGTATCAGACGTCGTATCCGTTGACCGTCTAATAAATACGTATTTGACAAATACGTACAATAGCAAGTGGGCTAATATAAATATAATAATAAAAATAATTAATATGTAAGATATTAAATTAGTTGAAGAAGTTGATATTTGGGGAAAAATATACATCAGAAAAAAATATGTTAACGGTCAGATTATGGTATAATGTATTATATAATGTTGGAATATATCCAAAACGACCTAGTTTTGGTCGTTCTGGGCGCTCCATACTGACGTCAGCTGAATGCGAAAAAAACTCTATCCCCAAGTGGTGCGAGCGGTGCGAGCGGTACGAGTTTTGGAAAATGTTATATATTGGGTAGCACGGAATGTTTAATATACCCAAACCCTAAATATACACGTGGCAGCATATGGGGGTTAGCGACCCTTAATATTACAGGGCCGCTTAGTGCTGCCACGTGTCACGCTCGGATTGGCTGCCGCCTCCACGTGTCAAATTCTCATTCGCCAAAGACGGATAAAATTACCTATTGTGCCCTCAATAGTAAAAATAAAGTTAGTACAATTTGGAGGGCAATATGGGCTAACAAACAGTAATAGTATATTGACTGGGATGTGGAAGTTAATTAACAGTCAGAATTGTTTATTTAATTGCTGCGAACACGGTTGTATTGGTATAAGAAATTGATATGATCAGATCAATTTCGCGGGAATGTTGTCGGTAACCGGCCGTCGTCATCGTCTGCCGGTGGGTTTTGGATGGCACATGTCATTGGCGAACAGGCACAGACGACTGGATATGAACCGGTGGTGGGGTATTGGTAACAGGATGCAGTATACACGCCGGCGGTCACAATATAGCCGCTGGCATCATGGAACCAGTGTTTCGATCACGAGACCGCGGAGTTATAAAAATATGGGTTAGGTTGAAGATACATTTAGCATTCCAGAATTGCTTCCCAACATGGTGACAGAATGCTGGTCGATTGTAATGCTGTCGTTCGGTACGAAAGCCAGAGAAAGGAATTCGACGAGCATAAAGTTATGGAGTATACGGCTTGAGGGTCTTGTGGTGTATAGTGTTCCTTATTTGTCGGAAGAAGAAATGTAGACGGATCAATATGCATCACCTTCTCGTAATGTTATTCCGGATAATGGAATGGGGGTTCTGTATATCATCGTTGACCGACAACCTAATGCAGTCGGTAGGCCAAGCTTCATGGAGATATTTAACCATGGGCTGGCTGAGTCGAGAACTAACGTGTTTGTTAGGTCGACAATGAGTTATCGTTTTTTTATTATGCGTCGCATTCATATTAATATGCTGCCTGTAAACGAAGACAAAGGCAATGAGACGCGGATGAGGTTTAGTCAGTTTATTCACACTGGACGTTCTGGTCTTGTGTGTCGGTTTAGGGATTCACTGGTTTAGGACGGTAGTTTTGTAAATATACACAGCAATGCGATATTGATGTGTCTTGTTTGGGAGTGTAAGAGCCTAAGTAAATTGAAGTGCCATGTAAATATGAGAATAAAATATTTTTACTGAAATAAAAATATTGTTGATGTTTATGGGTACATTTTGATTGATTGGGCCTTCTGTTTTTGGGCCCTATTATGTTCCTGCATATCTAATATGGTTTGGGCCGTTGATTGGGCCGTGGTCTTAATTACATTGGATAACAGGTCGGCGTCTTTACAGGCCTGTGTGTTGGTGTCGGATCCAATTTAGCTTACAGAGTCTTCGGGCTTGATTTCTAGTCTTAGGCCTATTTCATTATTTAATGGAAAGGCCCAATTGCATTTGGGCCTGTTGTCAATTGCAGATGTATATTAAATAAAATTACATAATTATTTTCATCTCTTTAGAAAAATATTTATGACATTAAAAGTATATAACGTATCTTATTAGAAGAATGAAGATTGTTGTGTAATTTTATTTAATAAAAAAAAATTAGAGTGTAAGAATTTATTTATGAAGTGTAAATAGATTTATCTTTTCAAAAATATATATATATATGTATGTATATAAATGTTTGTGGAGTAATCTTTTTATGATAAATAAATTAAAAATATTTTAATATGTTAACTCCAAGTTTTCAAAAAGGTTCATTTCTTGTCATTAAAATTTAGATTGTTTTGATAAGTTATTTTTTTTCCTATGAAATCTTAAAAAATTTCATCTACATTATTGCTGCAAGCCAGCAACAAGTTATGGCTTTTATACTATAAAAATTTTAATTATATTTATAAAAATAAATCATTAGTTTAGAAGAGATAAGACTAATATTATTTATATGATATTAGTTCCATTGTGGTTCTTCTACTTAATAATCCAAAAAACTAAAAATCAAATTATCAATTTGTATTTGAATATATAACTTCTTCTTCTTCTTCCTTTTTTCTTCTTCTTCCACAATTATTGTAAACTTTGAATTAATTTTAACAATGAGATTCAAGATTTCATGAAATTGTTGACAAAATTTTGGTGAGAACCAAAAGTAAATGTGTATATAAATAAATCTTTTGCTTGAGTGGGATAGGAATGAATATAATTAGAATTATTTCAGCCTTTCTTTTGAGTAAAAACAAAATAAATTTCTACTTTTTCAATTGTGAGTAAATTATTTTTTTTTTCATTCTTCTTTTGAACTTTTATTAATAAGAATATTGAATCTTGGTATAAAAGTTGCTTAGAAAGAGACTTGTGTGAACTTGTATATAATTAGTTTGAAATAATAAAAGAAATTCATTTAAATTTGGTACTTTAATGTTTCATCTCTTGTCTTTGACGCACTCTTGTTGTAATCAAAGATGAGATATTTTAATATCCATTAATAATAAATATTAATCAAATATTTCATATAATTCCTTTTGTTCTAGTATTTCAATTCAGTTGTTTGCATAAAACTTTTTTTAAATAATTTATTCTTTTTATCATTCTCATTAAATTACAAATTACAAATCCTCTAATTTTACAATTTCAATAACTAAGTCACTATAGAAGAAACGTTCTCTGAGGAGACAATTTGGCTCTTACTGAACTTACTACTTGACAAATTTTCACACTTGGGAATCATCAAGTTTTTGGTGCTTTTACTAGGGAATGGTCAACGATTTAGTTTGTTGAAAGCAAGAAAGGATTACTAATCATGTGTATTCGCTTTTAAATTTATTTTTTCTTTTTTTTAGTTACGTATTTATTCTACTTGTTTTAGATTAGATTTAAATTGTACTCTGTTTGCATGCATAGGTGGTTTAGAGATAGTAGTGGTTGACTTTGCCAATTAGAATGTAGTCATTGGTTAACTCACATATTAAAACCTCTTAAATTTTCACCTAATTCACATTCCATTCAAATTTCAATCCATAATTGTTCACTTGGCAATGACCTGATAAATAAAATGACAAAAGATGATGTGCATAGTGAGAATAATGACAATATGTTTGGCAATAATAATAACAACAATGTTCACATCTTTAACAATGTATAAGAGGCACACTTGCGTCCCTTAGAGAGTACTTACAATGAGCAAGATATTCTACTTTCTTGTGCATTCTCATTTCGGATGAAACCCAAAATTTGAGCTTTAAACCTAAGATGATTCAATTGTTGCCCAATTATTATGGAATAGGGTTTGGAAAACCATATTTACATTTAAAGAAATTTGAAAAAGTTTGTAGCACTTCTCAAGAAATAAATTACTCAGAAGAGGTCTTACAGCTTAAGCTTTTTCCACTATCTTTTAAAGATAATGCTAAACTATGGTTAATGGCTCCTCATTCTTAGACTATAAGAATATGGCAAGAAATATAAATGTAATTTTTGAGAAAGATTTTCTAACTCATCAAACTACCTCTTTGAAAAGACAAATGGTAAATTTTCAACAAAGAGAATGAGAGTTTTTATCAATGTTGGGAAAGGTTTAAAAAGCACTTAAATCTTTGCTCGCATCTTGGCTATGAACTTTGGCATTTAATTAGTTTCTTTTATGAAGCTCTTACACCCTTAACACGCTAATTCATAGAAATGATGTGCATAGTGAGAGTAATGACAATGTGTTTGGCAACAATAATAATAATAATGTTCACATCTTTAACAATGCATAAAAGGCGCACTTGCATCTCTTAGGGAGTACTTGCAATGAGCAAGACATTCTACTTCCTTATGCATTCTCTTCTCGGATTAAGCTCAAAATTTGAGCTTTAAATCTATGATGATTCATTTGTTTCCCAATTATTATGGAATGGAGTTTAGAAAACGATTTTTACATTTAACGAAATTTGTAGAAGTTTGTAGCACCTCCAAAGAAAGAATTACTCAGAAGAGGTCTTACAACTTAAGCTTTGTCCACTATCTCGTAAAGATAAAGCAAAACTATGGTTAATTTTCTCTTCATCCTTGGACCATAAGAATATGGCAAAAACTATTAGTGCAATTTTTGAGAAAGTTTTTCCTAACACATCCAAACAATTTCTTCGAAAAGACAAATGGTAAATTTTCAACAAAAAGAATTAGAATTTTTATCAATGATGGAAAAGGTTCAAATAGCACTTAAATCTTTGCTCGTGTCTTGGCTATGAACTTTGTAAATTAAATACTTTCTTTCTTGAATTTCTTACACCCTTAACATACCAATTCATAGAAATGATGTGCATAGTGAGAATAATGACAGTGTGCTTGGCAATGGTAATAACAACAATGTTCACATCTTTAACAATGCATGAAAGACACACTTACGCCTCTTTGGAAGTACTTGCAATGAGTATGACTTTCTACTTTCTTCAGCATTTTCAATTCAGATAAAGCCCAAAATTTGAACTTTAAACCTGAGATGATTCAATTGTTTCCCAGTTGTTATGGAATAGAGTTTGGAAAACCATATTTACATTTAAAGAAATTTAAAGAAGTTTGTAACACCTTCTAAGAAAGAAATTACTCAGATGAGGTCTTACAAATTAAGCTTTTTCCGCAATCTCTTAAAGATAAAGCTAAACTATGGTTAATGGCTCTTCTTCCTTAGACCATAAGAATACGGGAATAAATTTTTGAGAAAGTTTTTCCGAACTCCTCAAACAATCCCTTCGAAAAGACAAATGGTAAATATTTAACAAAGAGAATGAGAATTTTTATAAGTGTTGGGAAAGGTTTAAAAAGCTCTTAAATCTTTCCTCGTGTCTTGGCTATGAACTTTGGCATTTAATTAGTTTCTTTTATGATGCTCTTACACCCTTAACATGCCAATTCATAGAAATGATGTGCATAGTGAGAGTAACGACAATGTGTTTGGCAATAATAATAACAACAATGTTCACATTCTTAATAATGCATAAGAGGCACACTTGCGTCTCTTAGGGAATATTTGCAATGAGGAAGACATTTTACTTTTTTCTGCTTTCTAAATTTGGATGAAGCCTAAAATTTGAACTTTAAACCTAAGATGATTCGATTGTTGCCCAATTGTTATGGAATGGAGTTTGGAAAACCATATTTACATTTAAAGAAATTTGAAGAAGTTTGTAGCGTCTCTCAGGAAAGAAATTACTCAGAAGAGGTCTTATAACTTAAGCTTTTTCTACTCTCTCAAAGATAAAGCTAAACTATGGTTAATGGCTCTTCATCCTTGGACCATAAGTGATAGAGATATAGACTAAAAGCTATGCTTTATGTTATGTTGGATATTTTAATGAGAATTTCTTTTGAGCAAG
>JAVXUM010152974.1:0-14153 GCA_035590655.1 Pouteria glomerata
ATGTTGTGTATTTATTTATATGGGAATTGGGACGATGGTAGTTGCTCTGATTATGTTATGTATGGACTAGACCTTGGAACAGGTTTATTTAAATTATTTAGTTTTGTTTAAAATTGTCCCTATTTTCCCATACCGCCCGTCCCGGACAAGTTACGTTAGGGGCGTGACATATACCAACACAACAAAAATGTTTAGAATATTACAATGGTCACATTTATCCTTTTTAGCTCACTACCAAATAAGTGTAAATTATTTCATATTATTAAATTTTAGCATGATTCAGATTCTCACACTTAAGGATGATAAAATTATCTAAATTCACTGACCAATTGCATTATCTACCCCCATTAGAAGTAGATATGGAGATATTATTAATATGTAATAATTTTTACTTTTAATAAATATTGTATAACATTATATATTTAATAAATATATTTTTATATTCATACATAAAATCTCATCTTTTTAAATTTAACGAGTTAGAATGCTGAAAAAAAAAATCGCATTTAGACATGAACGGTAATGGGACTAGCGTTGAAGATGTGTATTAAATAGAGACAGGATGAAAAAAGATTTCCCTCCAAACAAGCCCTAATAACATCCCAATACTTACTATTACTGCAGTGTCACTCTAAATTAGGAGTTGTATTTTACATTTTCGGAAAATGTTCTCTTTAGCATGTCACATTCCCGAAAAGCGTCCTCTTAATAAGTAAACGTATTTAATTTTCGATGATGGACACGTAACTTTTGGGTTTATAGAATAATTTCTTCCAAGTTAGGCATCACTACAACTTCTCACTTTTACTATCAAAATTTATTGTTATTGCTGCAACCTTACTCTAACAAAAATTATTATACCCTGGTAAAATTACCAACACTCTTTAAAATTTAAAAATTTATCTTTATATTCATGAGCTGTGTTTGTTTGGTGGGATTAGATAGTGGAAGATAAGTAATATAACGAGATAATATATGAGATTGGATAAAAAATAGGATTAATTTTTTATATGAGATTATTTTTTTAGTGTTTGGTTGGTAGGATATAAAGTGGGATAAAAGATGTGATTTGATATGTGATATGAAAGAAAATAATTTTTGATCTTTAGATATTAGTAGGAAACAAATCCGGAGGTGAAAAATTAATAATCCCACCTCCCCCACCGGATAAGTTATCCGACCATTTGAAGGATGAGCAAGCCAATTTATGGAACCCACAATCAAAACCAAAATCTCAAACAAACACCGAACATGATGGGGCCCACGAATTTGGTGTCCAATTCTGACTTCTCATTCGATAATTAAACATGGCCATGGTTCTTAAAAATAAAATAAAATCTAAGAATAATATTAAAATTTAAAATAAAAAGAAAAATATCCATACAAATTCAAATAGATTTAGGAAGTGTAAAGTATAGGAAATATAAAGTAAGTCCATTTATTTACGCTTTTAAAAGTTAAAATTATTATTTTTGATAACTTTTTAATATTTTGATTTTAGTTCGAAACAGAAAGGATGTAAAAGTAAGATTTTAAATTTAAGAAGAAAGTAATTTTCACTTTTAGTATAGAAGTACAAAGATAATTAATTCAAAAATTAATTATCAAAGTGAAATTAATAATTATGTAAACTTAATCCTCTATCAAATAAAATCGGTAGGTACAAAAAAAAAAAAAAAAAGGGGGACAATTTGCTAGACTGAATCGGAAGGGGACAAAAAATAGATGAAGAAAAAGAAACAACCTTTAAAATTAAAAAAGAGAAAAGGTTCAATTAATGGTGGTTGGTAAGGGTAGCAATCATCTTTGGGGGAGATTGGGGTTGGGCTAATCAACGAAAGGCAAAATTTAAATATTTAAGTATCAACCTACCGATGTCACTTTTTTCCTTTTTGTTTGTTAACTTCTAGTTTACTAAATTGGTTTATTATATTACAAATTAAGTAAGAGATATTATTTTTATAATTTTAAAAAAAATTAAATAAAAACCAGAAGAGTTGTTTTTGCAATTTTTACTAAAAGGTTAGAAGGAGTTTCTCCTAGCATTGAATTTTGTTTGATGTGACAATTATTGTCTAGAAATAATGATTTATTTATTTATTTATTTGCTCACGAGGACTGATTTCTAAACAAGAGGAGTTCAAATAGATGGTGATCATCAAACAGTTGAGGAATATTGTTAAAATTAATCAATTTGTTTTAATTATAACTATAATTCTTAAACACCTTTCCCAGATGTAAGCATACGCGTTAATGTTTGTTTGAGTCATATGGTCAGGGGATTGGATATATTTGTAGTCTAACATTTTTTTTATTAAGTTGACATTAACTCTATATATAATTTGCAGTATTAGACTTAATATTCTAAATAGGGATAAATAATATCATAAGTTGGTATTATTTATCTTCTATTTTCGATTTATTTTCTCTTAAAATTTAAAAGTTTAAAATTATTCATATTATGTTAAATTATATCTTTTTATTCTATTTTATATCGTACCTATCAAACACTCAAAAATAATCTCATATCAAAAATTAATCTTATATTATATCAAATTTCATATATTATCTCATAATATTATTCAATTCTAGGTTAAGAATAAACCCGAATCGAACTGATTTTTTTTTATTCTTAAAATTTTAAACTCGAAATTTAACTAATTTTATATTAGAACCAAACCGAAAATATCATGTTAGTTTGGTTCATGCCATTTCAGGCTGGGTCGGGTCCATTTTTAATTTAAGTTAATTCGAGTTCAAGTTTTAGGATTATATAGGTGGCATTTGAAGTTGTATAAAATAAAAAGTTAATGTCTTAAATTTTGTGTAATGAATATAAAATTATATAAAAATTTAAAAAGTTAATGTCTCATTTTTCGTGTTATAAGTAGAAAGATACTATTTTATAGTTTCGTAATTTGTGTTTGTAGAAATTTGTAAAAAATTTATTTTATTTTTTTGAATGCCAAACGCACCTATAAATATATATATTACAATATTATTTTATTTATAATATTATATAATATTTATATATTATATATTTTAGATTATAATTTTTTTGGTTTGGTTCAAGTTAGTTTAAGTTGGATTATTTTTAGCTCGATTTCAGGTTGAATGCCTACTAATTCGAGAACCGAACTGAAAATATCAATTTTTTAATTTTTAAAATCAGAACCTAATCGAAAATAGTAGAGACCCGAACTAACTCAAACCAAAGTAACCGAATTTATTCAATTTTTGAGTTATTCAATTTTTTTACACACCTTTAATTTATACCCATCATTCAATCTTTCTAATTAAACATAGCCTACTAACTTAATAAGAAGTATATATAATATTGAAAGTTAGTTATATGTCTAATTAATAAAAATAATGACAGGTATAACGACAAAAATAAAAGTACAACATAATTCACCATGGAAAAAAAAATCAAAGTTAAGATTTCAAAATTTAATATACATATTAGAGCGACCAACCTGACAGGTGTAGAATATATTAGATTTAGGGCATGCATGTGAGGGAGTACTTGACATTGAAATCTGAACTAATCTGTTTGTTAAAAAATTTTAAATTTTTAGATTATTCAGAATTCTACTCATCATATCTTATGCACGTGATTGTTGAATTTATCATATTTTAATAGAATATATATATTAGTCCATTTCGAAGTCAAAAAATATGTTTACCTAACAACCAAACTTAATTAAGCAATTGGATGGATCGGAATTAAGGTACTGTTTAAAGTGCCTACAAATAAAATAAATTTTTAATAATCTTTATAAATCATTAAAATTCTTTATTACATATTTCTACTTTTATTATATTTAAGAATTTTTAATATTTCATTGAAAAAATAAAAAATCAAGAAGGAGATTAATTGAGCGCATAATTTTTTTTTTAACAATCATATTCTTTAGGTTGAAAACTTTCAAACGAGTACCATTGTTATTATTTAATATTAATTTTTTGGAATCTATTAGAACGAATTTGAAAAACTGTTCTAACGTTTTGCCGTGTAAAAGTTAAAAATTTCTGATATAAATTCATGGGAACAGATTAAAAAAACCATTCTCACGATTTCTCTATCTTATTTTTTACCACAAAAGTCTAAAAATATCACTATTTTTCTTCAAAAAATTCTATTTGAAACACCAAATATTAAATACCTAAAATCAATTCAAACCACATTTTTTTATTTTTTATTTTTTATTTTTTACTACTTCAAATGCACTCTAGAATGAACTTTTAATATATTTCCTATTGATCTGGTTCTCAAAATCTCTCTTGGGTCGTTTAATTATCCACTCATTGTGTATATAAGTACTCTTAAAATAGATAACACGTTTTACAATTTGTATAACTAAGTTTTTGGCGATTAAATCTCCTGTTAAGGGTAATTTTTTTTATAACAATTAAAAAATTAAAATTTGTGTAAGTTACAATTTGTATAATTAAGTTTTGGATGATTGAATCTCTTTTTAAGGGTAAATTTTAATTATAACAATTAAGGGGCGAAAACTTCAATTTGTTGCAATGTTAATTCTTCGAGCATTCTTTAATAAATTTCCCGACAAATTTCCCGAGTCGTGTTGCTATCTGTTACGGGAGCATGTGGCCGTTTATCATGAGAATTTCTAACAAATGTTTAATATTAAAATAAATTAAAATCTTAATTATAATTTACGATTTCACAACTTTTGACCAAGCCGCATTTTGATGCCTAACTTCTTGATTATAACAATTAAAGATGTAATATTTTGATCGGTTATAGTATTAACTTCTTGTCAAGAAATCTCCTGTTAAATGATCACGTTATTTGTAATTCTATTTTTTACCATTATTTGTAATTCTACTACGTAATAATTAATTCATGTATTTTGTGTTTTTTTCAAACAACCTAATAATTTCTCAAGACAACCAATAATTACACTTAAAGTTTCAAAAATACGTACAAATTACTAAATTTTTTCAGTAACTTATTGTTGAAATTATTTAACTTTTCAGTAAGTACTTGTTAAAAGTTTTTAATTTGTTCAATGATCAGTCGCTAAAATGTTTCGTTTATCTGTCAAAAATTTATTTTAGTAACTGATTGTCAAATTTTTTATATTTTTTTAATAAGTGATTGTTGATATTATTTGATATTTTCGGCAAGTACCTGTTAATATAGGGTTTTTAGAATATGGGTTATGTATAATAAAAATGGAAGGTAAGAAGATTATTTTATATTAGAGCATTTTTGTCCTGAGATGGAAAAAAATTAACTGGATTGTGGGAGAAAAAATAGAGTTACGAACAGCGATACCCTTAATCAATGATCACGTGCTCCATTTAACGAATGATTTGTTAATAAATGTCACAAAGAGAACATAGTAAACCTTTTAAAATCTTATGACCTTAATTATTTATGATATTATGTATTTATTTTTTAACATTATTTGAGAGTTTAGGCCATTTTAATTATTAGAATTGAGATTATCTGTGTGATGGTATTTGTTTATTTTTCTTAGATCGGGTTAGACCCAGAGTTATGTCTAAGTTATGGAATGGGTCAACGGACGTACCCTTTTTTTTTTTTTTTTTTGTTTGTTTCTTGCTTTTTTTTCTTTCCACCTCATGTTTGGTGGACAAAGAAAGGAAAGAAGAGAGAAAGGAGAAAGAGAAACCATAGAGACCAACTGAGAGTTTTGAAGCAATATTATAAGGGGTTTTGACCCTTTTGACATGGTGATTATTATAGTGGTGATGGTTCATGGAGATTAGCACGAGTGATCTTTTAACTGAGGTTGAGTATATCATGTGCATGAAGTGGAAATGGAATTATTCGGTTATAATGATTAGCGAACAGGGGCTTATTGATGTATTGATATGTTATAGGCACAATCATATCTATGGATGGGATTTATTTCTTTTAAAATGATAAATAAAGTTTTTCTAAAATATCAGATGATTTCCAATTAATATATATGATTAGATATAACAAGTGATAGAATGTTAATTTTGAAATATTGTATTTTCAGGACCTGTTGGTAGTAACCCACTATGAGATAGGATGAAAAAGCCAATGAGACACTGCGTTGACTTGTTATCCCTTGAAAATGAGAAGCATCCATGTAGATCTTCGTTAGCTGGATAAAACGGTATGATAAGTAGTTTCACGTGTGAAACTAACTATTGTCTAATTTGTTGTACTTTGAGTCAAAGCAATATGATTAGTAACTTTTCGTATTTGGTTAAGTATCACCAATCATAAAATAGGAACAATGTGATTAGAAGCTCCACGTGTGAAACTAATTATCATCTAATTTGTCATCCTTTGAATCAAAACAATATAACTGGTAACTTTATGTGTTTGATTAAGTGTCACCGATCCTAAAATAAGATAGGGGTAAATGTTAGACTAACGATTATATAATATTACATCATATTATATCGCATTGAATGAGATTATATGTTTTATTGTTTCTATTGAGTGTGTGAGATCTCACATCGGTTGGAGAGGGAAACGAAGCATGCCTCATAAGTAGGGTGTGAAAACATCTCCCTTTAAGATGCGTTTTGGGAGCACTGGGGTAGCCCTCACCAAGAACAAAACCGTGACGGGCCGGGATGCTGCGTGCACCCGGTGGGCCCAAAGCGGACAATATGTCCAAGCGATGTTGGTCCCGAACTATTACAGAGCGATTTTATACTTGAGTTCCATATTAATGGCTATGTTAATGAAATCTTGTTTTGGGTTATAATTATAAGAATTATGGTGACTTGATTCGAGATAGGTAAGTAGATTAGGTTTGAGGGGTTTGAATCAATTTTTTGATTTTATCTATTCATTATTGTGTTAATTTGGGTGACCTGTGGATAGCTCAAAACAATAACTCATATCTCAAGTAGAGCTCAATCTAGGTGATCTTTGGATAGCTCATAACAGTAACTCAAAGCTCAGTTGAGGTTGCTACTTTAATTGAAGTTGTTGATACATAAAAATACTTGAGCACGTGACAACTTCGCGAACACTATCGTGCTAAGTAGAAGGTATGTTGATTCCATATATTCTTGACCACAATGGTTGGCCCCTACTAACAAATGAAACATGGAGCAATGTATCTAGTTTATTTATTACTATTCTCTTGATTTAGTTAATTTCTCATCATACACGTGGCAGACAGATGTGACATTTGGACATTATTTGTTCCGCATCACACCCACTGACCTAATTTTCGCCATGCACATTTAATGCTATGTAATGAGCATTTAATACAAAACAAGTTACCATATGATTGAAGCACTTCAAGTGGGAACATAATGATTTTTTTTATTATTTTTGTATTTGTTTACTTCTACTATCATACTATAAATAGAACACTTAGTTTCAAATTCCGGTGAGTTCATTATGTCCACAAATTACTCTTGACTCTCTATTTGTTATTTTCTCAAGTCTCTACTAAGTTACATATCAGAAGAATTGCAGTTGGAGACCCTTCTCGACCCTTTCTTTTGATTTCATTTCCTTCGCAGGCTTGATTTCATTCTATTTATGTGGACGTGGTGAACACATTTAATGAACTTTTTTATTGCCAAACAAAAGTTATACTCTTATTGTCTGTCTTTCTTTGTATATTTATTTGTATAATAAAAAAATGTGATTAAATCTAAATTAGTTTTTATATTTTTATACTTGAGTATTTCAATTTTAGGACATGACATTGTTACAATTAGAGGTCCATTAAACAATGTTTATGCAGCCGATTTAATGGAATATTTGTTAACAAAAGTTTACGAAGGATTAACAATATAACAATTTAATGGCCTTTAATCTTATACTTAAAAACCTTAAAATAAGAGTTGGTCAAAATGTCAAGAGTGCTAATTGTAATTTATTATTCTTTTAAACATTGCTTAAGCCAATTTTTAGTTTCAAAGGTTAAGTTTGAAACAATGATTACAACATTCATAATCTCTAGTGGATTCCCGAGAGATTTTTTTTTTTTTTTTTTTTTTGAATGGTGGATTCCTAAGAGATAGAGGAGGAAAAAATTGGGAACGCCAGTTATGCTGCTGCTATCCTTCTAAATGCAGATTTGGATAGACCCCACAGAAAAGGGAAAACAAAAAAATCACAAAGAATATCTAGAATATCAGCAAAGTATTGACTAACTGGTGCACAGTCGGTGCATAAAATAGCAGTTGATACATTTGATTTTGAAATAGAACATATTGATTCAAGAGTTTTAATAATTTAAATAATTTATATTTTTTACTACCCATTGTCATTGTTGACATATATAAAATATACGTAAAATATTGTATATATAAAAGTTAGGAAATTCTTAGTTCTATTTACTTTAGGAATTTAGTTTAATTTTCAAATCTTGGTTCTACTTATGCCTATATAAAGGGCTCCTTATATTCTTGTAAAACACAATTCTCAATACAAATATTTTCTTCTTTATTCTTTAGATTTTTATTTATTCTTTATTTTATCATGGTATCAGAGCCACGTCTTTGATTCGCGGCATTGGTTTTTTTTCTTTTTCCAGTTTTGGTCTTCTGGTTTGGAATATCTTCCGTTTTTGCTTCGATTTTTCTGCTTCGATTTTTGTTTATTCTGTTTGTTTTCTCTGACAGTTGAAATTGAAAAAAAAAAAAATCATAAGCTGTGATTTTTTTTTTCTCGGATAACGTACCAAAATTTTCTACGCATCTTGGCCTCAATTTTTTTGGTAGTCCCGTGTAGTCTAATCACGTGGCCTATTTCGCTTCCATCAAATCCTTTAACCTTTGGTCTCGTTGTTTAACTTTTGAATCAAAATCCTTACCTTCAATTCGTGACAAAACAATACTGGTCCATTCTATTCTTTGACTTTTGGAACAAGTCTTAACTTTTTCTTTTGGCTTCAAGTCTAGTTTCAAACGTGTCAGGTAATTTTTTTTTTACCAAGTCTGAATTTGACCTTCTTCTTTGCAACTTTGGTCATTCTTATATACTCTCTCACCATGGCTTCTCATAATGACGTTGTTCATCCAATTGACACTATTCTTAATGGATCCAACTACAATATTTGGTCTCAACAAATATCCGTGTTTCTTATTGGACGTAAACTTTGGAGGTATATTACTGGTGAACGTCTCAAACCTCAAAAATCGAATTCAGAGATACAAGAAGAGTTTAACAACCGCATTGAAGACTGGGACAACATTCACTATAAGATTATTTCTAGTTTTATTAATACTTCCAGTCCTGCTATTCAAAGTCTTCTATCTAAGTTCCAAAATGCTCACACGGCCTGGGAGTTTCTTGCCAAATGATATAATTGTACTAGTGATGCTGCGCTACAGTTTTAGTTGGAGTCGAAGCTCTATCAATTGAGGCAGGAGCCAGGTCAGTCTATCGCCGACTATCATGCCTAAGTTCATAGCCTCTGGGATCAGCTTTCTCAAGCAGATCCTTCATTCAAAGATGCCGAATCTATTCAATTGTTTGCGGTTTATGGAGATCAACGCCAATTTATTCATTTTATGATGGGAATTCGGGATGACTTTGAGAATACTCATGCTTCTCTTTTGCACCGCTCTCCTTTACCATCTCTTGAAGCTGCTCTTACTAAACTTCTTTTGGAGGAGACTCGTCAGAAGACTCGCCAATTACAGACTTCAGACTTAGTCATGGCTAGCACTTTTACTCAAGCCGTTTCTAGTATGCCTTCAGCTCCTGCATCATCAAAACGGAATAAAGTTATGTGTAATTATTGTAAGAAAGAAGGTCATCTTATCAGCAACTGTCTTAAACTCAAAACTAAACGATCAAATTCTCAACCTCGTCGTCAAACTACTACAACATCCTCATCCAAACACCCAGGTTTTAACTCCACTTCATCCCTTACTGCTGTTGATGTTGAGGCTATTGTCCACCAGGTTATCACTCGCTCTTCCCCTACTTTGTCTACTGCCATAGGTATGCGTAAGTCTCCTTGGTATCTTGATTCTGCTTGCTGTAACTAGATGACTTCTGATCCCTCTTTACTTTCTCATAAGCAGTCTTTTTCACAAGCCCCATTAATTTATACTACCAATGGTTCCCAAATGACAGTTAGTCATGTTGGTTTATCACTAGCCATAATTTTTGCGTACCTAGTACTTATCTTGTCCCCAAATTATCTTTAATCTTCTCTCTGTGGGTCAACTAGTTGAACTTGGTTACGTTGTAAAATTTTCTAATGATGGGTGTGTTGTGCAGGATCCTCGGACGAACCAGTTGATTGGGATAGGGCATAAAGTTGGTCGCCTCTTTGAGTTTACTTCTTTGCATCTACCCAGCCCTTCTTCATCAGTATCTCAATCAGTTGCAGCTGCCACCACAACTTCCAACTTGTGGCACTCTCGTCTTAGTCATACTTCGTTGTCTCGTGTCCGTTTGTTAGCGTCAAAAGGTCATTTAGGTCTAGTTGATTTTTCTTCTTTTGATTGTTTACCATGTCAACTAAGGAAACAAACTGCTTTACCATTTAATAAAAGTGATTCTATTTCTACTATACCTTTTAATCTTGTTCATTCTGATATTTGGGGCCCTGCACCTATTGCCGCTAAGGGGAGGAGTCATTATTTTGTGATTTTTGTTGATGATTTCTCATGATACACTTGGATTTATTTACTTCAAAATCGATTTGAGTTACCCAAAATTTTTGATAATTTTCACAAAATGATCCAAACTCAATTTTTCTCACAAAATTAAGATTTTTCGCTCCGATATTGCTATGGAATATAAAGATAATTTAGTTCTTGAAAATCTTACACATAATGGGTCTCTTCCTCACTTATCTTGTCCTTATACGTCCTAGCAAAATGGTCGTGCTGAACGAAAATATCGTCATATTTTAAATACCATTCGATCACTTCTCATTTCTACTTCTCTACTTGAAACTTTTTAGGGAGAAGCTGCTCTCACAACCGCTTACACAATTAATAGGACTCCTTCTTCCACAATTTCTAATTGCACTCCTTATGAGCATTTGTATGGAAAGGTACCAGATTACTCGTGTCTCAAAGTTTTTGGCTGTGCTTGCTTTGTCCTTCTTCTCCCACATGAGCGTACCAAATTAGAGCCTCGTTCTCGCCTATGCTGTTTTCTTGGCTATGGTATTGAACAAAAAGGCTATCGGTGTTATGATCCTATCTCCAAATACCTTCGCCTTTCCCAACATGTTCAATTTTGGGAACATTGTTTATTTACTGACATGATCAAGTTTCCCTCTAGTCCTTCTCATCATTCACCTATTTTCACCGATCTTTCTATTACCTTTTTCCAGATACTGACTCTTGTGATGCAGGACCTTTAACCTCTCAAGGTGACCACTCGACGTCCTCATCCAATTCATCTGGCACGCCTGTGGACTCCTCGCCTCCACCTTCTGCCCTCAAGCCTTCACCTGCCGTTTCTACCCTTGAACCTTCTCCTGCTGTGTTTACTCCATTAGCGTTTCACCATTCCACAAGGGTAAGAGCTCCTCCTCCTTATCTTAGGGATTACCATTGTTATTGTACTATTGCTTCTCTTTATGAGCCTCGCTCTTATCGTGAGGCCAGTTTTTAACCCACTTTGACAGCAAGCAATGAATGATGAACTCAATGCTCTTATTTCTACTCATACTTGGGACCTAGTTGACTTACCTCCTCACAAAGCTGCAGTAGGGTGCAAATGGGTTTATAAAATAAAAATTAGAGCAGATGGATCAGTGGAGCGTTATAAAGCGCATCTTGTTGCAAAAGGATTTACTCAGGAGTTTGGCATTGATTATGAGAAGACTTTTGCTCCCGTGGCTCGTTTGACTACTTTTCGATCCTTACTTGCTGTTGCAGCTATTCGGCGTTGGACGTTATTCCAGATGGATGTCAAAAATGTCTTCCTTAATGGTGATCTTGCCGATGAGGTCTACATGACACCACCTCCTGGATACTCTCATCTTCCTCAAAAAGTTTGTCGACTTCGTAAGGCACTCTATGGCCTGAAACAGTTAACCTCTCAAAAAGTTTGTCGACTTCGTAGTGCCTATGACTTTGCATTGTTTATTCGTCGCTCCTCTACCGGTATCATTCTTTTACTACTTTACGTTGATGATATGGTTATTACTGGTGATGATTTATCTGGCATTAAGGAACTCCAACAATTTCTTAATCAACAATTCGAGATGAAGGACTTGGGCACACTTAGCTATTTTCTGGGTCTTGAGGTTACCTCTAGTTCTCAAGGATACTATCTTTCTCAAGCTAAATATGCATCTGATCTTCTCTCTCGCGCTGGCCTGACCGATAATAAAATTGTTGACAATCCTTTGGAACCCAATGTGAAGCTCCATGCAACTGATGGAGAACTTTTATCCAATCCTACTCTTTATCGCCAGCTTGTTGGAAGTCTCATTTATCTTACTGTGACTCGTCCTGACATCTCTTATGCTGTTAATTTGGTTACCCAGTTTATGCATGCTCCCCGATCTACTCACTATGCAGCTGTTCTTCGGATTCTGAGGTACATCAAGGGCATTTTATTCCATGGGCTTCTCTTTTCCTCGTCTTCTCCATTACAATTACATGCTTTTTCGGATGCTGATTGGGCTGGTGACCCTATTGATCGTCGCTCCACTACTGGATACTGCTTATTTCTTGGCACTTCTCTCATCTCTTGGCGAAGTAAGAAGCAGTCTGTCATTGCTCGCTCTAGCACCGAGGCTGAATATCGTGCACTTGCTGACACTACGTCTGAGCTCCTCTGGCTTCGCTGGCTCCTTGCAGATATGGGTCTCTCTTTCTCAAGCAACACTCCTTTGTATTGTGATAATACTAGTGCCATCCAGATCGCCCATAATGATATCTTTCATGAGCGTACGAAGTACATCAAAATTGACTATCATTTCATTCGCCATCATGTCAAGCAGGGCACACTTCAGTTGTATCATATTTCTTCTACCGACCAGCTTGCAGATCTTTTCACAAAATCTCATAATCCTGGTCGTCATTGCGAGCTTGTGTCTAAACTCAAGTTGGCTTCTTCATTACCATCTTGAGTTTGAGAGGGTGTTGACATATATAGAATATATGTAAAATATTGTATATATAAAAGTTAGAAAATTCTTAATTCTATTTACTTTAGGAATTTAGTTTAATTTCCAAATCTTGGTTCTACTCATGCCTATATAAAGGGCTCCTTGTATTCTTGTAAAACACAATTCTCAATGCAAATATTTTTTTCTTTATTCTTTAAATTTTTATGCTTTTCTTTATTTTATCAGCCTCAACTCATTTACTAAATTTTCCTTAACGTTCCGCCTATATCATCAATGTTTGGTATTTAATACAAAAAAATAAAAATAAAAATAAATTGACTAACCTTTTAATTACAAGCCGCCACAGCTTTTTCTCTTTTTCCTTTTTCTTTCTCTCTCTTTTCTCTAACTCTCAAATAGAATATCATAAAACCTTAACTGACCTTTTTATTTATAACATAACCTCCTAATTAGGCATAAGTATGTCTACCTGAATTACAGTGGATCTCCAATTACAATTCAACAATAAATTTTTTTAATCATCCAAGAGTTCCTACTTATCCAAAAATAATAATATAACAATTTAAATAATTCCTAAATAAATTCAACTAATTAAAATAAAAAAAATAGAACACCTAATTAAAATATTAATTAATAATAAATTAATTTTAATTTTTTCCTAGATTATAACAAGATTTTTCTTCAAATCTAGCATGTGCTAGATATCTGTCAAATTTCTTATGATGTCGTTGTGCATTTTGATTTGAATTGTTCTAATACTAACAGTTTTACGGGGTGCATCGTTCCCCATTAAAACTGTACCACCGTCTATCAATTGGTATGTTATGAACCAATCCTGATTAAGACACAAATAGAAAGAATAACCCGAGTCAAGAATCCACTCATCATTTGAAGATCCACGAATGGCCGCCACTAACGAAATATTTTCGTTACTATCTGAATTTTCTTCAACAACACCAGCAACTCTTTTCCCTTTCTTCTGTTTGAGCTTTGGATTTTTCTTATAATGCCCTATCTTCTTGCAATAGTAGTATTTAATTTTTTTTTTTTTTTTTTTAATGTAGATTTTTATCTGGATTAGCTTCTATTGCTACTTTT
>JAVXUM010152979.1:0-10000 GCA_035590655.1 Pouteria glomerata
CTGCTGCCGCCCTCGACCGCCAGACGATTCCGAGCCTGAACCCGAACCAGAACTAGAACTGCTCATCTGGTACAGAAACTCATGTTGCCTCTGAAACCTTCTCCTGGAAGTCCCAGCTTTCTCCTTTCTCTTTCTTTGTCTTGAACTCGACCCAGAACCATATTCTTAGACCTGTCCCTACCCTTGACCTGTCCTTGCTTTGCATCAGAAATCAATGACATTTCTCTCTACAGCGAGAGCTGCCGCCACAACCCCAAAATACGTAGGAAGCCTTATCCCAATGATCTACCTCTTAATGTTCATGTTTAATCCCCATTCAAACTTTTTCGCCTTAGCATTGTCGTCAGGCAAGTACTGTGGGGCAAAACGTGATAACTCTGCAAACCGCCTCTCATACTGTTTCACTGTCATGCTCCCCTGTTCCAGTGCCAAAAGTTCTTGTACTTTCATTTCCCTCATTACTGAAAGGAAAAATCTCTCCGAAAATGTTGCCTTAAATTCTTCCCAAATCAACGTCTGAATGTCCACCATTCTCCTGTACGATATCCACCAGTGAACAGCACTACCTTGAAATTGGCGCGCTGCCACCTTGATCTTCACTTCATTCCCTTCGACCCCTAAGGTCTCTATCATTTTTGTAATTTCTTCTAGCCATCTCTCGGCCTCCATTGGTTCACCCTCGCTATTAAATTTAGGTAGGTCATGCTTCTTAAACTGAGTTATGATCCGCATTATTGGTGTTTCTCCCGGCGCAGGAGCAGCTGCTTGTATAGGAGCAGGTGCTGTAGCTGGCACACCCAACCCTTGCATCTGGGCCTACTGAGCCGCCATAAATTGCATCATCTGCTCATATGTCAGCTGTGGAACCCCTCATCCGCCAATGGTACCTCATGGTACCCTCCTTGTCCTTAATCCAAGAGATCCTAACCACTGGTCTGACCTCTCTGCAAGCCATTCTTTCCACGTCCATGTCCAGATATTCTACAAAAATACCATCATCATTAGCTCCAACATCATCATAGACAAATTACCGCAAAGGAAATGTTTAGGCCACACTACCTAAGACCAAAACAATCACAACCTAGTGCTTTAATACCATATTGTCACGCCCCTAACATAAATTTTTCGGGACGGATGGTATTGGAAAATGGGGACCAATAACAAATAAAACCGATACCAAGGTCAAGTCATAATATAATCACATTCATCAGAGCAACTACATTCGTCCCAAATTTCCATATTAAAATAAATATACAACATCATCTAATTTAAATCTCATACTCAATGGTACCCACAATCCGGGTCGCACAAATACAATACAATAATCTAAATAAATATAAAATCATTATCTAGGTCCATTCAGTAGTCAACTCAATTTGGGATGCTCACTACCTTACCTCCCTATATCACCTGTAATATGGATGGGGTGAGCTAACTAGCCCAGTAGGTAGGACAGTGCCAGTGTGCACTAGTGTACATATATAACATATTATATATACACAACAGCATAATATAAATATGCATCTCTCATGCAATGTAATAAAATGAAATGCCATGGCCATGCATTCTATTTCTCCATCTACCCACAACCTTATCCTGGGACGGGTGACACTTTGCAAGGCTTTCAGCCAAGACACGTGCGGTCACCAAACACACCGTTTCAGCACTCACGGCAAATGCATATACATATATAAATATCTCATATTCCTGTAGGAAACCGAGTTACACCCCCACAGATGTAAGACTCAAGGACTCCGAATTACACCCCCTAGCCCTTCCGCTAGAGAACCGAGTTACACCTCTAGTCGGGCATCTGCTATCTCAAGTAGGCAACTGGCTACACTCCGGGAAAATATCCAATCCATAAATCCCATATTAATATCCCAACTCCACATGACTAAACTCTAGCCACGTTTATAATTTCTGGGAATCATCTGGTGTTATAACAATCCATTTTCTCAATCAAATACATATATAACAATTGTGCCTTGGCACGTCACAATCTATGGCTCCCTCGGCCAATCCGTACATCAATTCTACCAGATGAAACCGCCCCAAATTCCAATGCACATGATATACTCAATTATGGACTTAAACATTAACTCAATATAAAAACATAATCACACCCATCCCTTGGATGTTTTAAAATCCATTTTATACATTAAAATCAACAATTATCAGATTCGGGGACCAAAACAAGTGTTTGGAGACAAAAAGAAACAAATGGTACGAAATAACCCTCGGCCGTCCGGACGCTTCATCCGACCGTCTGAACGCTCGATCCGACCGTCTGAACGCTCGACCGTCCGGACGCTTGAAGCGACCGTCCAGACGCCCGAGACTTGGAACCTCCACTGGTTCATTCTAACTTCGGTCCAACCTCCATTTCATCCAATCCAAACCCCGATTCAACTCCAAACTCAACCGTGAATGTTCACATGTGTATATATCACCATTCTACAACTTCCATTTACGAAATAACTCAATAATACACGAGATCCATCAACATATATGCATATATATACACACAGGCACGAACCAAATTAAAATTATCCAAAATAATATAAAATTATCCCAAATTAAAATACCGGGTGTTACATACTCCCACCTTTATAAGAATTTCGTCCTCAAAATTCACAATGCCCAAATCAGTCCTCCAACAAAGATGGGTGTCTCACTCTTATAACTGACTCACACTCCCATGTGGATTTCTTGACTCCACGGTATTGCCACAACACACGAACCAACGGGATGGTCTTGCCATGCAAAACTTGTTCACGCTTATCCTCAATCCGAACTGACAGATTCTCTATAGTCATGTCCTCCTCAATGTCCAATTCTTCCCAACTGACGACATGAGAAGTGTCCGATATATACTTCCGGAGCATAGAAACGTAGAATACATTATGAACCCAAGCTAATTGTGGAGAAAGGGCTAGCCGATACGCCACATCACCAATTCTAGCAACGATCTCAAAGGGTCCAATATATCGCGGAGAAAGTTTTCCACATTTCCCGAAACGTACTACACTTTGCCTTGGTGAAATTCTCAAAAATACAAAATTACCGACCTGAAACTCCAACGGCCGCCTCTGTTTATCTACATAACTTTTCTATCTACTTTGGGCCGTCAAAAGCCTTTGTCAAATGACATGAATCTTCTTTGATGCTTATCTCACCAAGTCAGGACCAACCATCACAGGTTCTCCAGCTTCTGTCCAGCACAACGGAGATCTGTAAGGTCGCCCATACAGAGCTTCGTACGGAGCCATACCAATGCTTGCTTGATAACTGTTGTTATACACAAATTCCACTAATGGTAGATGGCTCTTTCAATTCCCTTCTAACGTCAGCACACAGGATCTTAACATGTCCTCCAAAATCTGAATCGTCCACTCAGATTGCCCATCTGTCTACGGATGCAATGCCATACTGAAACATAGCTGAGTCCCTAGTGCCTCTTGCAAACTCTGCCAAAATTGAGCTGTGAACACCGGATCTCGATCTGACACAATCGATAGCGGTGTACCATGTAACCGAATTATCTCCTGAACATAGAGCTGACACTGCTTCTCCATAGAATCTTTATTCCTCACCGATAGAAAATGAGCCGACTTGGTCAATCGGTCCACAATTACCCAAATTGCATTATGCCTTCTTCTAGTCCTCCGCAACTCCGTCACAAAGTCCATGGTCATGTGGTCCTACTTCCACTATGCCACGGGCAATAGCTGTAACAACCCAGCCGGCCTCTAGTGCTCGACCTTCACCTACTGACAGGTTAGGCAACGAGATACAAATTCCGCCACATCTTTCTTCATACTGCTCCACTAGTATTGTCGTCCTAGGTCTTTATACATCTTAGTTCCTCCGGGATGCATAGAAAATTTGGAATGATGAAACTCCTGGAGTACTTCTTCTTTTATTCCATCCACATCGGACATAAAAATCTTATCTCTCAGTTTCAAATGTCCGTCTACGGATAGACTCCAACCTTCTGCTTCCTGTCCTGAAGACAGATAATATTTTATGTTCTGACAATACTGGTTTCTCTGTTGGGCTTCAATCACTAGCGTCACTAATCTCGGCACCACTTGTAAACAATTCACGCTAGAGAACGTAATGCCATCTTCGTCATCATCTTTCCACCAAAATTCAAACTCACCAACGTCTTTCTGGAGACGCCACTGAGAATGAATCATTGTTGTCGCCAAATTTCGTGACTTTCTGCTCAAAGCATCAACCACCACGTTAGCCTTCCCTGGATGATAATTAAGAGCAAAGTCATAATCCTCCAGGTACTCTATCCATCTTCTCTCCTTCATATTTAAATCGCGTTGGGTAAATAAATATTTCAAACTCTTGTGATCTGAATACACGTTAAATCGCTCCCCATATAGATAATGCCACCACATCTTCAAAGCAAAAACCACCGCGGCTAACTCCAAATCATGCGTAGGGTAATTCTTCTCATGCGGCTTCAACTGCCTAGACCATACGCCACCACCTGTTCATTCTGCATTAATACATACCCCAAACCTTCACGTGAAGCATCACAATACATCAAACATCCTTCTCCACGTTCAGGTATTATCAACACCGAAGTCTCAGTCAACCTTATTTTCAATTCGTGAAAAACATATTCGTAAGTATCATCCCATTCAAACTTTGCCCCATTCCTAGTCAACTGAGTCAACGGACCCGCCAATCGAGAGAAATCCTGAATAAAACGGCGGTAATAACCAGCCAATCCTAAGAAACTACGGATTTCAAAAATAATCCTCGGTCACGCCCAATCCATCACAACCGAAACCTTAGATGGATCCACTGCAATTCCTTACCCAAAAACTACATGTTCCAAAAATTTCACCTCGGACAACCAAAAATCACATTTGCTAGCCTTAGCATACAACTTGTGGTCCCGAAGTGTCTGCAATACAGCCCTTAAGTGTTGTTTGTGTTTATGTTAATTACGGGAATAAATCAAAATGTCATCGATGAACACTACCACAAACCAATCCAGAAATGGTCGAAAAACCCTATTCATCAAGTCTATAAACACTGCAGGAGCATTCGTTAACCCAAATGGCATAACCACAAACTCAAAGTGACCATACCGGGTACGAAATGCAGTCTTGGAAATATCCTCATCCTGAATCCTCAACTGATGGTATCCCGACCGAAAATCAATCTTGGAGAAACAAGCTAAACCCTGCAACTGATCAAAAAATCATCTATTCTAGGCAACGGATACTTGTTCTCAATCGTTACCGAATTTAACAATTGATAATCCATACATAATCTCAAAGTCTTATCATTTTTCTTTGCAAAAACTGTTGATGCTCCCCATGGTGATATACTCTCGAGAATATAAATCATTCAATTGCATCTTCAATTCCTTCAACTCGCTGGTGCCATACGATACGGTGTCATCGAAATAAGCGCCACCCCTGGTACCAGTTCTATACAAAATTTTACCCCTCTCTGCGGAGGTAGTTCCATCTATTCATCCGGAAACGGATCTTCATATTCACAGACAACCTTTGGGAGAAAATGTCTGGAGTCTTTCTCATTCAATCTTACGCTCGCCGATAATGCTGAAAACTTTCCCACACACCTTGTATCCAGCAATGAATAAGGCAACACTGCTCTTGCCTCTCCCCGAATCTTCACCATCGTGCCATCCGGAAGAATAACCGTCACCAACTTACAATGACAATCAATCGTCACCCTATAAGTGGACAGCCAATCCATCCCCAAAATGACGTCAAATTCTTTCATCTTCAATACTCTTAAATCAATCCACAGTTGAAAATCTCCCAGTTGTAGAACACAATCTTTACAAATCTATTTCACCGATGAACTATCACCCATCGGCGATTCAACACACATAGGCTCCTCCAGCTTCTCTAGAGTCAACCCCAATGTCTTAACACATGCATGGGAGATAAAAGAATGTGATGCACCAGTATCAAATAAAACATGCACCCAAGTGCTAAACAGAAGAAAAGTACCACGTATCACAGAAACATCTAGAACATCATCCTGCAATGCAAGTGCATAGGCACGTCCCCGAGTCTGCTAACCACTGGAACTGCCATCTCCCGTCTCCTTACCCCTCTGACCACTGCCACCACCACGCGGCTGCTGGAAATGTTAAATCTGCGGAACAGGCTGCTGCATCGGTGGTCCAGGAATCATAGGGAAATGCTGCGTCTGATACGACCCAACCTATTGAGCGCCTGACTCAACACTTTCTTGAGACATCTCTCCATATGGACAGTTTATTTGCAAATGCCCTGGTTGATGACACTTGAAACACAACCTCTGCCCATATTGATCTTGGTAGCCTCTTCTCAATAGGGATCGAAACTACTGCCGCCCTCAGCTGCCAGATGATCCTGAACCCGAACCAGAACCAGAACTGCTCCTCTGGTACGAAAACTCCTGTTGCCTCTAAAACCTCCTCCTGGAAGTCCTAGCTTTCTCCTTCCCCTTTCTCTGCCTTGAACTCAACCTAGAACCATATTCTTGGACCTGGCCCTGCCCTTGACCTGTCCTTACTCTGGATCGGAAATTAATGACATCTCTCTCTACTGCGAGAGTTGCCGCTATAACCCTAGAATACGTAAGAAGTCTCATCCCAATGATCTGCCTCCTAATGTTCATGTTTAATCCCCATTCAAACTTCCTCGCCTTAACATTATCGTCAGGCAAGTACTGTGAGGTAAAACGTGATAACTCTACAAACCGCCTCTCATACTGTTGCACTGCCATGCTCCCCTATTCCAGTGCTAGAAATTCTTGTACTTTCATTTACCTCATCACTGAAGGAAAAAATCTCTCCAAAAATGCTGCCTTGAATTCCTCCCAAGTCAACGTCTGAATGTCCACCGTTCTCCGGTACAACCTCCACCAATGGACAGCACTACCTTGAAATTGGCGTGCTGCTACCTTAATCTTTACTTCATTCCCTTCGACCCCTAAGGTCTCCATCATTTCTGTAATTTCTTCCAGCCATCTCTCGGCCTCCATCGGTTCACCCTCGCCATTAAACTTAGGCGGGTCATGCTTCTTAAATTAATTTGTGATTCTCATTATTGGTGTTTCTCCCGGCGCAGGAGCAGGTGCTACAGCCGGCACACCCAATCTTTGCATTTGGGCCCACTGAGCCGCCATAAATTACATCATCTGCTCATACGTCGACTGTTGAACCCCTTTATCTACCAATGGTACCTCATAGTACCCTTCTTGTCCTTCATCCAAGGGATCCTGACCACTGGTCTGACCCCTCTGCATGCCACTCTTTTCTCATCCACGTCCAGACATTCTACAAAAATACTATCATCGTTAGCTCCAACATTGTCATAAACAAATTACCGCAAAGGAAATGGCTAGGCCACACTACCCAAAACTCAAACAATCGCAACCTAGAGCTCTGATACCATATTGCCACGCCCCTAACATAAATTGTCCAGGACGAACAGTATGAGAAAATAAAGACTAATAAAAACAATAAAACCTGTACCAAGGTCAAGTCATAATACATTAATATTAATCAGAGCACTACATTCGTCCCAAATTTTCATATTAAATAAATATACAACATACATCATCATAATTAATGGGACCCACAACCCGGGTCGCACAAATAAGATACAATAATCTCATAAAATATAAAATAATCTCTAGGTTATCCAGTAGTCAACTCAATTCAGGATGCTCACTACCTTGCCTCCCTATATCACCTGCAATATGGATGGGATGAGCTAACTAGCCCAGTAGGTAGGACAGTGCCAGTGTGCACCAGTGTACATATATAACACATCATATATACACAACAGTATAATATAAATATGCATCTCTCATGCAATGTAATAACATGAAATGTTATAGCCATGCATCTTATTTCTCCATCTACCCACAACCTTATCCTAGGACGGGTGACACTTAGCAAGGCTTTCAGTCAAGACACGCGCGGTCACCAAACACACCGTTTCAGCACTCACGGCAAATGCATATACATATATATATATATATATCTCATATTCCTATGGGAAACTGAGTTACACTCCCACAAGTGTAAGACTCAAGGGCTCCAAGTTACACCCCCTGGCCCTTCCACTAGAGTTACACCTCTAGTCAGGAATTCGCCTATCTCAGGCAGGTATCCGCTATCTCAAGCAGGTAACCAGCTGCAGTCCGGGAAAATATCCAATCTATAAATTCCATATTAACGTCCTAACTCCACATGACTAAACTTTAGCCATGTTTATAATTTCTGGGAATCATCCGGTGTTATAACAATCCATTTTCTTAATCAAATACATATATAACAATTGTGCCTTGGCATATCACAATCTATGGCTCTCGCGGCCAATCCGTACATCAATTCCACCAGATGAAACCGCCCCAAATCTCAATGCATATGATATGCTCAATTATGGACTTAAACATTAACTCAATATAAAAACATAATCACACTGATCCCTCGGATGTTTTAAAATCCATTTTATACATTAAAATCAACAATTATCGGATTCGGGGACCAAAACAAGCGTCTGAAGAGAAAAAGAAGCAAATGGTATGAAATAACCCTCAGCCGCCCGGACGCTTCATCCGACTGTCCGGACGCTTGAAGCGACCGTCTGGACGGCCGAGACCTAGAACCTTCGCTGGTTCATTCTAACTTCGGTCCAACCTTCATTTCATCCAATCCAAACCCCAATTCAACTCCAAACTCAACCGTGAATGTTCACATATGTATATATCACCATTCTACAACTTCCATTTACGAAATAACTCAAGAATATACGAGATTCATCAACATATATGTATATATATATACACACAAACACATATATACATATATATATATACAACTTTCTTCACATCTAGCTGAATTATGCATATATATACATCAAAATGCTCCCTACGACGTCTACAACACGAATCTAAGTCCCACCTACCTCAAATCTGAAGAAAAATAGAGAAATATGAAGAAAAAGGTTTTGAACTCCAAACTTCAAACTCCGATCTCTTCCTCCTCGCTTTGAATCTCATGAAATGGAGCACACCACTACGATCACCGCGTCTAGATCTCCCCTGATTAACTATTCGTTTGCTCTGAAACACTTTCTCTCCTCTTTTCTCTCTCTTCTTCCTCATCTCTCTCTCTTGGTCAACTGAAACAAAGAAAAGAAAGAAAACAGGGAAAGAAGAGAAAATAACGGAAAAAAAAGAAAGATACCTAGGCCCTTGGCCCACTTTGTCCAACCCAATATCACTTCGGGCTCAACCCAGCCCGGGAAAAATAGGATAATTCATTTAAACTCAATTTAAATATTTCATTTATCCAAAATTATCCTAAATTAAAATACCGGGTGTTACAGCTAAATTCAAATTATTCAATTTCAATAGATGACACAAATAATTTAAAATTAACTATAGACTAAATAATTAATTAATTTATATATTTATATTTGTTTTAAATAAAAAATTTAGTTTATTTTAAAAAAAAAATTTCTCTAGCTTAAACCAATTAGCTTTTTTTTTTATCTCAAATATTTCAAATTATGACACAATGAATGAAAAAGTGTATATAGGTAAAATTTTAAGTTTCAACTACATTAAAATTGAATTTTTTCCATAAAAAATTAAATATTTATTCTTTAAAATTAAATTTTTAAAGAATATTATTTTTAATTGACATGCAGACAATTGTCAAATCAAAAGGTTATATTTTATTAGATATGTATATACTTAAAATTAATTATTAATTATTATATAGTAAGTTAATTATTTTTATTTATTTATTTGAATTTATTTTAAATAAAAAATTTAGCTTAAAATCGTGAGAGTGTATATTTATGTAAAGCGACAAAAAATATAACTAAAGTGTAAAAGTAAACGTATTCAAATTAATTATATAGTAATTTAATTATTTTTTATTTATTTATATTTATTTTAAATAAAATTTTAGTTTATTTAAAAAAAAACT
>JAVXUM010153065.1:0-14139 GCA_035590655.1 Pouteria glomerata
ATATTAGTGACAGGATGAGAATGTATGATTTAGTGGATATTAAATTCGTAGTTGCACATTATATACAGGATTATGTTTTTACAGGTGCAGGTTTTAAACCATTTAGTCCTTAATATAGTAGGGAAGGTTTTGTGGATCCGTTGCGTGATCGCAACGTTGCTCTGGTGTTGTTAACCTTACTATCATGTTCTGCGTGTCTTTCACTCACCCCTCGGGTCCCCAGGCTCGGGGTGTGACATTTGAAATACCTTGGAGATAATTTTGTGTTCTAGATCATGAAATAAGTGCTAAAATTAGGTTTTGTTAAAAGAGAAAGAAAGTAAGAGCTTTTTTGGAGTTCAAAGTAAAATAAGTCAACAATGGTTCAAGGTTTAGTTGTAATACTCTGGAATTTTGAGACGAATGTAGGTTATAATTTTAATTTATCTTGGAATTGATTATGTGCCAAGAGGTGATTTAAATCCTTAGATAATGTCCTAAACTTAAACCTTGTTTAGGGAGAAATGAATTTAGAACAAGTTTAGAGCAAAGATAAATTAAACTAACCATGGTTCAAGCTTGATAGTCAAAAATCCCTAGCCATCTAATTTAGTTCAAGTGTTGGGAGGAATAAGTATCAAGTGTGAAAAGGGATATTTGAAGTGTGAAAGGGGTTATTTGGTTTTAAGGTGGAAACATGTAATTGGTGCAAGTGTAAAAATGGATTAAATTAGTAGATACTTGGCCGGCCCTGAAGCTGAAATTTTATCCAATTTTGACCAAATAAATACATATATAGATATATGAGTATGGGGGTGAATTGGAAGAATTCCAACCGGCCATGTGTGTGTTGTTCAATTTTTGTAATATCCTATACTTTTAAATGAATACATGTGAAGAATTTTATATGTTTTGATGGTGATTTGTATTCTAAGTTAGGAGATAACCTTAGACTTCAATTCTTGCTTAAAGATAATGAAATTTGAACTTGTTTAGAATCTCAAATAGATTAAGTTAATATTAGTTTAAGATTAGTGATTTAAAATCCCTAATTGTTTAAATTAGCTTAAGTAGTTAGAAGATAAAGTTTAAGTGTTAGAAGAATTTTAAGTATTAGGAATTTAGTTAAATTGTGAAGTGACTATTTTTATATTCTAGGGGCAAAATGGTAATTTGATTTATGGTAGAAGAAGACAAATCCCATGAGGATGGTCGGCCATGTAGGAAAAAGGAAATATGAAATTGCTATGTAGATGAACAAGTCTAAATTGGTTAGGTAGAAGAAATTGTATTAATTTTGACCAAGTAAAGTGCCAATTTTGACCAATTTATATATATCAATACATAAGCATTTGAGGATGGCTTGGAGACCATTTGACTGGCCAAAGGAGGAAGAATAAGAACCAAAGTCAGTTGAGAAGGTGAATGGCTGAATGATCTAGAGTTCTTCCATTGCTTTGGTTTGTCTTCTAGTGTATTAGGTGTTCAAAATGAATTTAATTAAGTAGACCCCACTTATTTAATTGAAAGAAACTTAGGTGTAATTGTTTTAATTAACTAAGCACCATGTGAATTAATTTGATTGGTTCATGGATTAACTTGGATGGAGAGAACACCTTGGCCGAATGGCCATTTAAATGGTTCGGCCACACTAGTTAAAGCCATAAAGCATTCGACCAAAGCAAGAAAATAAAGAAAAAAAAAAGAGAAGAAAAAGAAGAAGAAAAATAGAAGAGAAAGGAGAAGAAGGAGAAATTCAAATGAGAAGAATTTAAGGAGAAAGGAAGGTAAATATTCTCTATTTTGCATTAATTAAATTTTGAGGAAGAATTAGATTAACTTATTAAAAGAAAGAATTAAAAGAAAATGATTTTCTTTAGGAATTGTTGGTGAATTAAATTAAGGGAGAAGAGGATTGAAGAAAGGGGTTGAAATTGTCAAGTTGGGAAGCTTAGAAGCAACATACTTCATTTTCTTGAATTCTTGAAGATTTTGGCCAAGAATTGAGGTAGGGAATCTCTACTCCATTCCATATATATATGTGTGTGATGTATGAGTGTAGGGATTGCAAAACTTAGGGAATTGAATAAATTAGGAAAATTCTTGCAAAATTAGTGTTGGTGGAAACTTAGAGTGGTTAAAAACATAATTTGGGTGATGGCTATAAATTTCAGCTTTTTGGCTCTTTAAAAACAGAATTTTTGTGACTTAGAATCCTAAATTTCAATCAAATTGATTCCCTAATGTGTACTAGAAATTTGGGATGAAAATCTAGCATTTTGGTAAACTAACTCCCTAGAATTTTACTTAATTTTACACTATGTTCAAGTGCTGGAAATTTCAGCTTTTAATATCTTTTTGGACCCTAATTCATACTTAGAAACTTTGTTTAAAACAATAGAAAAGAACCCTAATTAGTGTGCAAATTATTGTTATTTCTTTAAGCCATTTGAAGTGGATAAAGTGGTGTGTGAAGACTTGAAATTTCTACACTTAAATTCTAGGTTCAAATCTGGATTTTTTTGTGTTTAAGTTGATTTGTTGAAGTTAGAAAGTGTATGGTGAAATTAGTATTGTGTTGTGAGTTAATATATTGGTATATGGTGCTACGATTGTAAATTGCCATGTTGATATATGATTTTCATGCAAACTAATAAATTAAAATTGTGAACATAATAGAAAAGAAATGAAATGGTTGCTTGATTGTGTGACCGGGGTTTGGGTTACAGAAAATACGAAAGGTCTTGAGATACCCTCAGGTTGAAAGTCTAGAAACCTGCGCAAGGTTTGGTTTTCATAACAGTGGGTTAGTAGCTCACTACATGTTTAGCATAGTTATGGCGTATCGTCGCCCTGGACTACAATCCTAAAGCACGTTTAGTTATGTATTCAGATTTATTTTTGGCGTGTCGTCGTCCTGGGCTGCGACTCTAAAGCACGTTTAGTTATGTGGCCACTCTCCGATAATTGTGTGCAAGATTGTTGTGAAATGGAAAAGTTACTGAATAGCAATATAAAGTGAGGGTTTGCAAATTAGTGAATTATTGATAGTTGTTGATAATAAATTATGTATTATGATGATATTTGTGTATTATGCATTTCTTAATATTTGTCTTGATTTTGTTCAATATTGCTTTAAAAGTGCATTCCTTGCATCATATATATATATATTATTGTGGAGTAGCGTGAGCACACACCGTCCGTGCTCACGTCCTTACAGATGTCAATGCAGGACCCACACAGGAAGACTAGAGGTGACCTAAAGCAAGGATAGGGAGATGTATGTGGCATCCCAAATTTTGTTGGCTAGTTTTGTATTTTGATAATGTATGATTGTAAATCTAAGGTTCTAAGAAAATATTAGGTATTTTGATTTTTGGAATGTAATGACCATAAGATCTAGTGATGTAAACTTAATATAATGGTAGCCAATTTATTTATTTTTATTGCATATGAAATAGGGTGGTATCATTTTGGTTTCGGTTATGTAGTCCGTGTAGTAGTTACTATCATTGTTTTACAGGTTTACAATGTTATAGCTTGTGGGTCCCATTACGTGGCTGTTGTGTATGCTCTGATATTGTGACCAGGTTATTCATGATATGTATGTTTATCACTCTCTCCTCGGGTCCTCGGATCCAGGGCGTGACATTTGGCATTAGAAGAAACGTAAACCTTAAAAGTTGTAGCTTTATAAGTTATTTCACACGCCAAACATCAGAATTTTTAAAGTTCTAGAGTTTGCATTATGTCTCACAAATCAAGACTAGCTCTAAAATTCAGAATCAAAACTTCTTCTACTAAGACTGACCTTCCATCTCCTTTTTGGACATTTTCTCTTAAGATCCACAAAAAGTTCCCTTCTAAAATATTATAGATATGGAAGTCTAGTTTATGATATTAACATGTCATGCAAATTGAACCGTTAGAGCTTTAGATATCATCCATATACTAACATGTGTTGGATTTGTCTGTTCATCCGAGTTAACCTTCTAATTCAAGTATTCATCTTTCTTTAATTTCCATCACTCCAAACTTTGAAATTCCTTTAGTTTTTCATCTAAATTTTGTAAAAATACATGAAAAATAATATCAATATCTTCTAAGCATATTATCTTAAATCTGTCAAATTAAAATGAATTGTAACATTTCATACAATGTCTATTTGAAAATTAACTATAAAACAAAAATTTAATGATTGTTATCATCAAAATTAATTAAAAGACTAAGTTTATAAACCTTAGGCCAACAATCTCCCTTTTTTTGATGATGACAAACCATTGATGATTTAAGACTTAAATTTTCAAAAGACGTAAATGAAGAAAAGATATTTTGTTCATATAAGCTAATGAATCATCAATATTTTTCCTTTCTCCCTCTTTGATATCATCAAAGGTAATATTAAGAAAAAAAAAAGTTAAAATTACTTATATTTCTCGCTCTAAATATATGCATCAATTTCAATGTAAAAAATTCATTGAAATATATTTAGCTCCCCCTAAACATATGATAAAAAAATAAGCATTAACGGGCACAAAGAAAATTAAACCAATATCATATTAGATTAGACATACCAAGTTCTCCACGAGTATAACAAAATCTGTCATCATTCAATGACTTAGTAAAAATATTGGCTAATTGGTTTTTGTCCCAATAAATTTAGTAATAATATCACTTTTTTGAAATCAAGAAAGTGGTGTCTAATGTCAATATGCTTGGTCCTATAATGCTAAATGGGATTCTTTCATAAATTAATAACTCTAGCATTATCACAATTAATTAGAATATGATCAATGTAGAATCCAAAATCTTTTAATTGTTGTTTCATCCATAAAATTTATACATAATAACTTCTAGCAGTGATATACTTAGCTTCAATGGTAGACAATACTACAGAATTTTACTTTTTACGAAACTATGATATAAGTGAGTGATCTAAAAATTGACAAGTTCCACTAGTACTTTTTCTATCAACCTTACATCTAGCAAAGTCTGTATCTAAGTAACTAATAAGGTCAAAAGCAACGTCCTTAGAATAAAATAATCTTAAATTAAATGTTCCCGATAAATATCTGAAAATACTTTTAACGACGACAACATGATATTCCTTGGCACTGGATTAAAATTTAGCACACATGCATAGACTAAACATAATATCAGGTCCACCTGCTATTACGCAAGTGAGCCAATTATACCTCTATAAAATTTTTCATCACATTTCCTACCATTTTCAACATTTTCAAGCTTGGTTGAAGGAGTCGTAGGTGATAGAGAGACCAAGATGGACGGTTTTGATTCAAATAATCCTATCATTCATTTAGGAATTGAGGAGAATTAGGTGGGAATATTCGCATCTTTCATTTAGAATTAAGGAGTATTGGGGGAAGTGATTTTTGCAGTTTTCCTAGTTTAGGAATTGATTTATTTACATTCCATAGTTATGTTATTGCACTTTTCTATATCACTATTCTGAACAAATTTTTTGTTGACAAAAAAAATTACCTTAATTTTCATTGCCTTTAATGAATGATCCATCATCATCACTACCGCTGTTGACGTTAAGCCATCCTCGACCCTAGCCATCGATAATGATATATCAGCAACCTTCATTGCCGACTTTTTCCCAAAGCAACTCTAATGCCGATGAATGCACAAACACCAGACAAACGTGTTCTAGCCTTCTTTGAGATCAACATAAAGTATCTTTTGGGTGACAAAATGGTAAAACAACACCACCACCAGTATCGCCTCACGCTGACAACCAGAACTAGATCTCTGGCAACCTCTAGGGAAGCTCTGTGAACTTTTAGTGAACTGAGAACTCTCTAAACTATGTTTAGTACTTTACTTGAAATTATGCTTAAGTATTCTCATTGGTTTGTAAAGATATTAAATTTTCATTTTGGCTTCTTTTCGATCTACAATTTTTAAAAATTTCCCAATTACCCAGTACTATTTTTTTCCCACCTATATACCCTACTACCATGAATTTTCATGCAATTATAATGGGTCTTTTTTATTAATTGCATGATTATGACATTTATTTTAGTTAATCATCTAACTACGTGTTTTAATTTAAGTTGATATTAGCATAGAATATCCATCTTGTCACCTTTGTTAAAAAAAATATGATTTACAGTTTATCTCATAACCTTATTTTCCTTGCCTTTCATACCTTACTTCATATCCTTTTAGCAAACCCTTTTCACCATGGATTAAAAAGTTTCCACTTTATAGCATAATGTGAACACACTTCAGGATCCAATGAACTAACTTCGTGAGGACTTTCATAGATTAGTTATAATTTTAGGCAAACATCAAATGGATCATCAAAGAGGTAACATTCCAATTCCTCCTAGACAAATACTAGATCATTCCCATAGTTCCACTGGTTTAGTTGGCTTTTATCTTGGTGGCCACAACCAACAACAATTTCTTTACAGTCCTCGAGGAAAATATGGTAAAGATGATGCAAAATCTATTTTAGGTTATGGTAATGGATTCCCTCAAATCAATCGTGTCAGGGATCATATGTCGCATGAGGGTAATTATGAGGTTAGATCACTTATGCAATACCCTAGAAACCATTTTTGATGAGTTTAATAATATTGTCAAGACTATTATGGTTGAGGCTTTGTCGTTTGATGGACAGCTAGGCTCTGATGTCTTTTCTGATTGGTTATTGAGATTGAGGATTATTTTAGGTAGTATCATATGTCTGACTTTCATCAAGTCATGTTTGCCTAAATAAAGTTAGTTGGCTCTGTCAAATGATATTGGCAGCGTGTCTAGATTGAGAGAGAGAGAAAGAGAGATAGAGAGAGAGAGAAAGAGGTAGAGAGAGAGAGATATTTGGGGCCCCACCCATTATTCACTGGATTGACATAAAAGTTAAATTGTAAAATAAGTACCTCCTTGCCTATTATAGGGACCAACTAAATAATCAGTTAATGAACTTAAAGCAAACGTGTCTTAGTTCCACTGAATACATATCTAGTTTTGAAACTCTATTTATGAAATGTGACACTGGAAAGATAGTGGGATGATTTATTAATGGGTTACGACCTGAACTTAAGAAAGAGGTTAGTTTGTTTTCTCCTAGGTGTTTAGAGGACACTTTCATAAGGTTTTATCCATTAAATAATTGTATAAACTCTCTACCTTTAGATGAATATCCTCTTAATTTCAATAGTCTAAGTCATTCTCCTCTCAAAAACCAAGTGGGAGTTTACAAATTAGATTAGTTCTTAAGAAAGTAACAGTCCTAATTTGGGAAATTAGGGCAAACAGAGTACTGAGTTTACTTTTTCTGGGTTCTACACTAGTACTTTAAGTATTCAATATCATAACTATCATAAGAGGGGACATATTGTTGTATAGTGTCCACAACGAACACTTATAGTCAATCAAGGTCTAGATTCGTCACTCAAGTTTGATGAGTTTGAGTACGTAGATGGTTTTGATCCTGAGGATGGGTGTGAGAAAAAGATGTTGAGGATGAATTTCATCATAGTGTCTTATGGTGCATCTTATCAACCCCTACGAAAGAAGAAGATTGGAAATGCATTAGCATATTTTAAACTTTCCTTAAATATGGGACTAAGGTTTGTAAGATTGTCATAGATGGGGAAGTACCATGACTGTAGTATCTACTTGAGCACTTAATAAGATTAGGCCTAAGCCAAAGCCACATCCCTGTCCTTTTCGGGTAGCTTGGGTAGACACGACTAGTCTTTTTTTATCACTCACAAGTGTTTAGATAGGAAGTCACTTTGATAAAGTATGGTGTAATATTCTTCCTATGGACGTCACGCATGTTGGTCAGTCGTGGATTTATGATATGGAAGTGGAGCATCAAAGGTGCTCTAACACTTACTGATTAGCATGTATTATTGTACAATTCAATATATATTGAGCATACTAATTATGTATTTATGCTTATTATTAGCGATGTGTTAGCTTAATTATCTCATTTTCATGCATTCTTGGTGTCTTTGTGTTTCAAGTAGTATAACATGGTGTTTTAGGCATAAATGATACCAAAAGTGTATGTAATGAGGAGCCAAGGCAAGCCGGAGTAAGGAATACAAGAATACGTTTAGTATTTCTTTAGAACATTTCACCAAATACCTAGTGTATGCAGAGAAAAGTAGCTTCATGACATAAATGCTAACATCATCAAGACTTCCCAAGACTTTCTAAACCTCTCAAAAGCTATTATAATGCATAAGATCATCTATCATGGCTGCCAAGGAGAAGCAAAAAGGCCATAAGCTCAAATCGGTTGAAGATATGTTGTAGCAAAATTTTGGACGACACCCTCTTAATATTTCCGTCATAACGTTTTTGCTCAGAACTCCGATTAACACAATTTCTCTTGGGTTAGAAAGAAGACTTGAAGAGCTATAACTTTTGTGTTTTAGTCAAAGCCTGAATCTCTCATCTTCAAGGTCAAAATCGTGTTAGACGTTCAGGACAGAAAGCTGTCCTAACATAACAAAAGCCCACCTGAAGAACTTACTGGTGTCCGGACACCAGAATCATGCCGTCTGGACACCAGCGGTGCGGAAACACTATTTTTTAGGTTTTAGGGCTTATGTTGAGAGGATATAAAAAGGCCAATTGTGGCCGTCGAGAGGGGAGTTTTTTTTATTATATTCCAGAACTTTAGAAAGTAGGCCTAGGGTAGATTTAGGATTGATTTCTTTATTTTGGTTGTTTGTGGATTGCTTTGTAATGTTGCTTTGAAGTACGGTGCACAAGTTTTACTTAATGTATTATATTTTCTTTTCATTTTCTGTTTTTATTTAATGTTTTATAGCTTTATTTATGTTAAACTAAATTTCTAGTTCTTGATTCAATCGCTTAAGGAATGGTGGTTGATTACCGCTTTGTGATTTACGTAGAAGTAAGTTCGCACGAATATTTTCTTCTACTATTTTTTTAGATCTAATTTTTTTATTTTCAAAAACCTTTGAAAACGAAATTTCTTGACCATATTCTCTGAAATTACTGGTAAGAAATTTCAGTTCTATAAAAATTCATATTATCTTTGAAATAAAAAAATTAAGATCTAAAAACCTAATTTTTCTTAAACGAATATTTTTCAATTTCATAATCAAGTTGGGGTGTTTGTGAAATTGTGATAGAGAGTTAAAGAACTTTCAAAGAATACTTTCTTACATAATTTTCCCTTATGTGAATCTTAGGTTGAGAACACTATCATATCACAGAGCTAGGTAATTAAATCACCCGGAATTGAAAGTGTTGAACCAAGACTTGTTTTTAATTAGATATTTGAATTTTAAAGTTATTACGAACTGTTTTCTTTGTTATTAAAATCGTGTTTAGTGATTGTGTTATTTGAATTTTCTATTTATTCTTGCGTTAAATTTACATTGAATTGCATTTTGATAAAATACTAAAAACATTGAACTTAACCACATTTTACTTTGAATAGTAATTAGTAATTAAAATAATCCTAGCAAACCTAGAAACTAAAACCATAGGCTCCCTGTGGATACGATCCTGGACTCACCAGATAAAACTACACTGCACACCCTTGCACTTGGGGGTTAAGTTTAGACATACATTCTAGATGCGGTCAAGTTTTTGGCGCCGTTGCCAAGGAGCCAATCTTAGTTTTTAGGTTATTAGGTCAATATTCCAAAAAAAAAAAAGAAAAAAACATATTCATTTGCACATCATATAGTCTAGCTTGCATGCCCGTTCACTTAGGTTGCATTTTAGTATAGTTTTTCTCTTTTCTCATTTTGTTTATATTTTTATTCTTTTCTTAACATTAATATGTATTTTGAAGATTATACTCATGGTCCCGTTGATGCCTAAGCCTACATAGAGTCTCTAAGCAACCAATTTGGATATGAATATACACTAGAAACCTATCACCAATTACCCCAATTCTTTAGCAACGAGGAGGAAGACCTGTGTCTTCACCTCGATAAGTTTGAGGCAATGTGTGGTTCTTATGATGTTAGAATGAGCGAGAGAATTAGGTTCATGTTTTTCCCTTTATCATTGCAAGGTTTGGCCGGTTACTGGTGCTGTGATGGTGAATGGACCACTTGGGAACAATGCCGTCAAGCTTTTATTGAAAAATACCTCCCTATTTATCAAACATTCACTCATAGCCAACAAATTAGAAATTTTTATCAAAAGATGGGTGAACCATTTTATAAATGTTGAGAGAGATTTAAAATACATTTGGAAACTTTCCCAAAGGGACATCTTAGTCGTATTATATTCATCTCTATCACGTCAGTTGTACTAGGCATTTGATATAGCCTTAGGTAGGGACTTTCTTTATCTCAACACGGGTGAGGGCTGGTCATTCCTAAAATCTTTTTATAAGCACATTAAACCCCAAGAAAGACTTGAACCTCACTTCGAACCTCATACACTTGAAACTATACTGACCTTTTTCCTACATGTTTCTATTTCATTTGACCCTTATAATCCATCCTTTGGAAGTTGCACATGTGTAGAGCCCAACTACTCAGAGTTTGCATGTCCCAACATTGTTCCACTCACCAAAGGCCAATTTGAGGAGCCCCAGGATTATTAGTCTAGTGAACCTTGTAATGCACAATTTGATACCATAGGCACTGAGTGGGACAATTATCCTAATCATGTTAGGGATAACGTATGGGATGAGCCTTTTCTCATTTCCCTATTAACTCTCTTATTCATGAGACTTTTGTACTATTTACTGAGAGTCAGGGAGACATGCAATCCTTTCCTACTACCGAGTTTGACACCCAACCTACCCCTATTCAACCAATTCCTCCGCCACCACCTCAGTATCAACAGACCAATCCTGTTGCATTCCAACCTACACAAAAGAGGCCTATTGAGGATACTCTTTATCAACTTATGCAATAGCAGATAGTTATCAATAACAGTGTGAAACAAACTTTAGAGGACATAAAAGGGCAAATTTCTAGGTTGACATAAATCCTGAGTACTACTCCAAGTGGAAAATTCCCTGCTCAACCTACCCTAACCACCTTGGACCTTATTGAGAGTCCTTTTACTCCAACTGAGCATTTGAATGACACATGGCCCAATGAGAATATCATTGTGTCACACCTCGGGTTCGGGGATCTGAGGGGTAGTGATAAACATACATAACATGATAAATTGGGTTAACAATATCAGAGTAATGCCACGGTCACGCAATAGACTCACAAAACCTCTCCTACTAGATGAAGGCCTAAAGGTTGCAAAATCTGGACTTGTAACAAACAAACCTGTTAACATCCATAAGACCATACAGTCACCCCAACTCTAGCTAGTATAAGCTAATAGCAATTAACGTAAAGTAAAGCTAAAGGTATAATTGTATATAAACGGGCCTTAAGGCCATTACATTTCCAAAAGTCAAAAATAATATATATATCCCGGCCTTAGGGCTATTTCCATCCCATAATCAACATACATAAACTTTTACATAAACTTTCTATTTCCTCTTTCAACTATACATCTATAAAAATGTACAACTCGCTAAACTTCTGTGCCACGTCCTGTAAGTCTCCTAGCCAGGCTCAAGGCTCGTCTAGTCTCCCCTGTGTGGATCCTGTAATGGCATTTGTAGGGGTATGAGCACTAAATGCGTATGTTCATGACACTTCACAATAATATGTATATGATGTATGCATAATGCTTACAATAACAAAAAGACAATGTACAAGTAACACAATTGACATTTTAAACATGGTGAAAGCAAATAATATAATTCATGGACAATGTAGCAAGTTCTAAATATGAATAGCATGCAAGAGTTCAAAGTTTTAGCTTTATACAATTTCTATTTTTCCACACTTTCACACAATCACCGGAGATTGGATACAACTCAATCGTGCTTTAGGATCTCAACCCAGAGCGACGATACGCCAAATGAATCACGGTTATATCACTAAACCATTCTTTAGGATCGCGGTCCAGGGCTACGACATGCCATAATACACAAATCATTTCGTAGGCTACTAACCTACTAGTATGAACACCAACCTTACGCAGGTTCTGGGACTTTCAACCCGAGAGTATCTCAAGACCATCACTATTTTTCGTACCCACTATGTGATACCCCTACCCTTGGTATAAATGGAAAATGATTGAAATGGGATTCATAGAGTTATGAGAATGAAAAATTTTTATGTCATGGTGCCATTTTCCTTAGTTTCCTAAGTGTGGGAAATTTTGGCCACTTTATAACCTTGCTTGGTAATGGTTAAGAAGTGAAATGCATGGAATGATTTTTAGATGAGAATGTAGAGTTTAGTGTGTGATTGTGGTGTGGGGAAAGCTATGGTGATGGGAAAATCGACCAAAGCAAGAAAATTGACACAAATTTGACCTAGTCTTGCCACTTTGAACCAATGAGAGGAGAGCTTGACTTGATTGACCATTCCACCTTCCTTGTAGGTTTATATATATATAGATATTATGTGGTGGTAGAGTGGAGAGAGAGGTATGGCCGGCCAAGCTAGGGTTGGTCTTCAATTGTTTGGTTTATGCCAATAAATGACCATTGAATTGGTGGTGGGACCATGGTTGAATTTGGAAGACTTGAACATATATATATATATTGTGTATTGAGAGATTGGTAGGGGAAAACCATTATGGCCGGACAACCCAATTCCTTGCCATGTTTTGTCTTATATTGATTAGATGAAAAGGTGAAAATTGCCTTAAATGGTGGTGGGCCCTTAGTTTTAATGTTGGAAGACTTTAGTGTTGTGATACATACATATACACATGTGTATAATAAATTTATGTGGTACACAAGGGTTGGCCGGCTACCTTGGCAATTATATAGATTATATGTATATATGTTAAGTGTTAAATATCTTTGAATTGGTTAAGTGTGAAAAGAGTATGGAGAGAAAGCTTTAGAGAAGCAACCGGCCATTCCATTTTCATTCTTGAGAGTTTGATGAGTTGAGAGCTTGAGGGTTTGAAATTTGTGAACTTGGAAGGAAAGTTTGAAGAAGAAGAGAAGCAAGAAGGAAGGGGATCAAAGAAAGAAAGGAGAGGGAAAGGATCAAGAGAAACCAAATCTTGACGTAGTTTTATTCTTGAGCTAAGGTGGATGTTCTTGTGTTCTTGAAGCAAAGTTGGAGAAAGAGATCATCTTAAAGTATTGGAAGATTGAAGTTTGGTTTGAGGTAGGGAACTCCCCTTTTTAGTTGTTTTATTTGAGTTCTTCACCCTCCCTTTGATTTTATTTTGTATAGATAAGTTGAGAGAACCATGAAGTAGGGTGGAGAAGTTAATGAAGGTTGTGTGTTGGTTTCATTTTATCACTTAGTTGATTGAAACATGAAGTTTTCTTTTCTTTGTATGAAATTAAATGAAAACCCTATTTTCCTCCCATCTATTTTCTATAAAGAGTTAGGGTTGATGGTAAGATTGGTTGTAAAATGAAATATGGTTTGGTAGTGATGAGATTGTTAGAGGAAATTCTTGCCATTTCCTTGTCCGTGGTTGTGGTTGTGTTTTGTGAGGGATGAGGAGGAGGAGGAGAAGATGGAAAGATGAATGAATTAACATGGAACTTGTTTAATAAAAGCTTGTTTAAGTCAGGCAAAACCATAGGGATGAGGAAGGTTAGAAACCTTGAACCCAAACCTAGAAATCTCAAGGTTTGGTGGGGTTAAACCTACCGTCCGGACTGTGAATTTAGGCGTCCGGACGGTGTAGAGGTGGTTCGAGATCATGACTCTCGGCCGTCCGGACGGTGGCGGAGGACCGTCCGGACGGTCAAGCCATTTTTCCTGCTCCGAGAATTCTTACTCTCGGCAGTCCGGACGGTTCAGGGGAGGCATCCGGACGGTCCTTCAGAAAATTTTATACATTGTTCATTCCCCTGATACGTAGTTGTTATTACATTTTTGCATTGAAACATGTAAAGGCTATGAATTGAGATAAGTATGTGAAGTGAAATACTCTTGTTATCGTGATTATGTTTCTATAAATGAACATGTTTATGAGATGATATATGTTGCAAGTTCGATATGCGAATGAAAGATGTTACACGTGAAGTTATTTTTCTCACAAACGTAATGAAAGATAAGAAAAACGAAATGATGAATTGTGTGCCGGGGATGTGGGAACGGAAAATAAGGATAGGGACTGAGA
>JAVXUM010153083.1:0-14136 GCA_035590655.1 Pouteria glomerata
CTACAAACTAATTACATGAGTGAATGTAAATAACCTACTAATTATACATAATTACAGTTATACCCATAACTTAACATAAACTGTATTTTTATTCATTGTGTCCCTATTATGATGTGTCCTAACAATTTTGTAAAAGTAACATGCCGGTTTTTCCATATCGTGCGCATCCATATTCTGTACTTCCTAGCACCCCCCAATCTTGGAGGGACCATTAATCAGAGGTAACGAAACTCTGCAGAGTATTTGAAACCAATAATTGGTCAAAAAAGCATATGGATATACTGCAACTTTGAACATGTTGGGAATGCACACGACAAGAGTCATGCTAAAAGAGGACCTCATGCCAATCCTCTATTTTGAAGAAATTAAGGTCGAGGAAGTCATTCCTCACTCTCATGATACTCCATAGAGGCGCCCTATGAAGCTCCTTAATAGAACCTCCAAACCCCACGAATCCAAAGCCATACTTACCAACTACTGCCATCCTTCATAAGATATGGCATTGCAAATCAAACTTCTATAGCCAATTCACCAACAAAACTGTAAATCCCTCCAAGTTATGGATTCTAAAGCTTACCCTTTTTGCGAATAAGCACACCATTTCCCAATATCCACTTCACAAGGTGATATTTGAACTTATCCATTCCAAAACTGCCCTCTTTCATAAGCTATTGCATACCAAATGAAACTTCTATAGCCAATTCCCCAACAAAGTTATATTAAGCCTGTCATGGTTATGGATTCCCAACCTTTCCCCTTTTTGCCTTTACGCACACAGTGAGAGAGAGAGAGAGAGAGGGGGGGGGGAGAGAGAGAGGGGTGAATTTTGATAAGAAATATCAAGCAACATAAAACTAATATGCAATATGTATTAAAAAAATAAAAAAAGAAAGGTAAAAAAGACTAATTTGCATAGGTACTAGTATCAAGCATTGTAGAACTTTTTTGTTTTGTTTGCACAGTTAAGACTCCTATGGTTGTTTGATTGTCCAATGATAGGTAATCAAGTCAATTTGGTTTTCTATAAATTTTGAGTTGATCAGTTTGTATTTAACAAAATTATCTATTAAATACTACTCTTGGTAAAATCTCATCTATGTCAGTGATCTGATTAACTTTTCCTGAATAAACTAACTTAAGGCTTAGTGTGGGAAGGAAAAAAAAAGTTAGTTTTTTTGTAGTTAGCATTTTAACTTTTTGTTAATTTGACTTCTTTATCCTTTATGTTTTAAAAGAAGTTTAAAATTTGTGAAAATTTGGTCATTTTAGAAAAAGCCAAATAGTTGAGTAGGTAGAAGCTCAGAAGCCAGTTGGGCTTCACAAACAAAACCTAAGAAAACAAAAAGGTTCCTGTTGAATCTTCCCTTATGGAAATTTAAAACATGCCGTGCTCCATTGGATTCAAATGTATTGTTTTTTCCCAACGACTCTTTCCACAACATTCTTGGTGGTTGGATTTTGAGTTGGATGATACAGTCATCCACCTTCCCTATGGTCCCACATCTGTTTTTATCTGTCTTGATCTCGAACAAGCATATGAGCTAGCTTCATGAAGGGAAATGGTACAATAAGGTTTCATGGGCCTGGAATCGTTGGGCTAGCGTCATATCTGATTCTCTCGAGGATATTTTTTATTTGAACAAGAAAATTTCCCGATTCTATTCTTCACAGCAATCAGGCTTAAAAAGATGTAAACACTTTCATAGAAGACCATACGTGTGATTTCCAACATTTCACATACTTTCTAGGATAAGCATTTACAACCTCTAGGAGCCATACAATCACTTTTCACTAGTATTGGGTATTTTAGCTCTTACAAGTCTGTTAGAATCAAAATTTTTAGAGGGAATTACTCTTCATCTGTCCCCTTATGGATGTCTTATTTTTTTCGTTAGGTTGAAAAAAATATGAGAATTGTCTTGTACCAACATCAATATGGATGCATCTGCATTCACTGCCAACTAATTGAATTCTAATATTCATTTTCTTGTCAACCTCAACTTCATTATCAGTGCCAAATATTTGTCGATATGGTGGATATATCGAGGGTAATTCCTGCAATGATCACCATTTTTTTCTCCAAATTCACATGAAGATGGAGTTCAACTTAATTAGTTTGTGGTTGACCTAATTTTCCTCCTATTTCAATAGTTCTAATTCCTGTTTTTCTTACTTAACATTTGGGAGACTAGTGATCTATTACAATTACCTAAGAATGGAAGATATTTCTAGGAATGTGCCATATCCATGTCGAACAAGTGTAGATTGTGAAATTGGTGAGAAACACTTTTGACACATGTTGTCACTTGTCCAAACATGTCCTATAAATTTTTAATTTTGTTTAGAGCCGATCACTCTTCAAATAAGGACACACGTCCATTACTCACACATGCATGAAAACACATTAAAAATTTGAAATCAAGTAATAAAATAAAAATAATATGAGTTATACTTATTATTCCTTCTTCATTTTGTTTTGTTATTATTGTTTTTACTTAGAACTTCTAAAGCTTCTAAATTTTCTTATGTAGCTTCTAAGATTTGCTTATATGAATAATAAGAAATGGTTTTATTATTGTTGTGATATAAATAATAACATAATTATTATTTTTACTTAGAACTTCTAAAGCTTCTAAATTTTCTTATTTATGTAGCTTCTGAGATTTGCTTATATGAATAATAAGAAATGGTTTTATTATTGTTGTGATATAAATAATAACATAATTGCTTTTAATATAAAAAATTTAAATAGATAGATATCATTTTAATGTGTGTGTGTATGTGTATATAAATTTGTCTCCTTGTTAGTGAGAGAAACCACCGAGCGCTAGTCTAGAAAGGAAAAATGGATTGGATCACATTTGGCAATGAGGTACAATGGGTAGTCGAGGAAGTAGTGTCAAAGTTTTTACGCTAGAAACACTAGTGCTAAACAATGCTTATCAACTGGGGAGTCTCTTGCTTGAACTCTTTAGATGATCCTGCTAATGCAGTATCTTAGGTGCTTATTTCCTTCAACTTTAGACAAAGAAGGGCTCCCATAAATTGGGGTGTGGAAATGATGTAGAGAAGAAGGGGCTTTCAGGACTAAGCAGACATCATTCTTAATGAAGAAATGAGTGCCTCTCTCTATTTTCCCAAATGGTTGTCGATGCTTGTCTATTTAAACAAATGGGAAGTCCTTCTTTAAGAGAGTGAACTGTTGACAATAGAAGATGAAGATAAAATGTTTTTCTCATATCATAGAATGATTGATACATCACAATTTGTAGGCTACTTCCCGGAAAAATAATAGGAAATGAACTATCAGAAATAGAAGCTAATCAATCTCTCAATCAATCTTATAATTTGAGGAATTCTAGCCTAGTCACACTTTTCTTAATTTGTCTAACTAATTATATGTAGCTAATTTACTTCCTAATAAAGGATATATTATAGTTGTACATTCCAACACTCCCCCTTAAGCTGGGGAATAGATATCTTCCATTCCTAGCTTGGAAATAAGATCATAAAAGTTTGCACTACTGAGCCCCTTTGTTAATACATCGGCCAATTGACTCCTGAAGGTACATAAGGCATACAGACTAGACCTTCTTCTAGCCTTTCTTTGATAAAATTTCTATCGACCTCAATATGCTTTGTTTTGTCGTGTTGTACAGGGTTATGAGCAATACTGAAAATGGATTTATTGTCAGAATATAGCTTCATGGGTCCTTTCCATTTGATTCTCAAATCATCTAGGATTATCTTTAGCCACAACAGTTCACAATCCCTGTGCCTGCCATTACATTCTGATTCAGCACTAGACCTCGTCACTACATTCTGTTTTTTGCTCTTTCATGTGACCAAATTTCCACCAAGGAACCTGCAGTAACCAGAAGTTGATCTTTTATTCACTATGGATCCTGCATAGTCAGCATCTGTATAGGCTTCAAGTGTGAGCTTGTCCCTTTTTTAAAATAGAATTCCTTTTCCCGGACATCCTTTCAAATAGTGTAGTACTCTGTAAGCAGCCTGTAGATGTGATTCTCTTGGATCATGCATGAACTGACTAATCACACTTACTGAGTTAGCTATGTTTGGTTGGGTATGAGCTAGAGAGATGAGTTTTTCTACCAACCTCTGAACATCTCTTTATCAACTGTTGGTTCTTCTTTTGCCTCCCAAAGTTTCTGGTTTTGCTCAATGGGTGTAGCTATTAGTTTACAACCAAGTTTGCCTACCTCCTTCAAAAGATTAGTCATATACTTCTGTTGAGAGAGAAATATTTCTTGTCTTGAATATGAGACTTCAATTCCAAGAAAATATTTTAATCTTCCAAGCTATTTTATCTCAAATTTCTTGATCAAGCACTCTTTCAGGTTTTGTTTCTCTCTTTCATCATCCCATGTGACAATGATATCATCGACATATACTAGAAGAGTTGTCATTCCCTCTAAGGCCGAATGTTTAATGAAGAGAGTATGATCTCCTTAGGAAGAGAGTTTGATCTCCTTGGCTCTGTTTATACCCCATCGATTTTATTACTCTGGCAAACCTCCCAAACCAGACTCTTGGGGATTGCTTGAGCCTATATAGAGCTTTTCTTAATCTAAATGCCTTATCAGTTGTCTCTTCTCCTCCAAAGCTAGGTGGAATGCTCATGTAAATCTCTTCTTCTGGATTCCCATGCAGAAAGGCATTCTTCACATCATAGTGTTGGAGTTGCCAATTGAAGTGGGCTGCTAGAGATAACAGAATTCTTACTATATTTATCTTTGCTACTGGGGCAAAAGTTTCCTGGTAATCAACTCCGTGTGTCTGAGTGTAGCCCTTAGCCACCAATCTTGCTTTATACCTTTCTAGTGAGCCATTAGCCTTGTATTTTAGAGTAAACACTCATTTACAATCAACTAACTTTTTTTTCCTGTTGGCTTGTCCACATTTCCCATGTCTTATTCTTTTCCAGTGCATCCATTTCCTCTCTCATAGCCATTCTCTATTCACTTTTGGATAAAGCCTCAAATAAAGTGTTTGGGATAGAAATGGCATTGAGATTCACAATAAAATTTCTATGAAGTGGAGACAACCGTTTAAGAGACACATAGTGAGATAAGGTATATAAGGATCGTTTTGTGCATTCTCTACTGTCTTTTCTGACAGCAATAGGAAGGTTAGAATTATTTTCAGCAGGTTGTGTATGTAAAGAAGAGTCAGAACTTACCATGTGTTCATTAACAAAGCTCGGGTTGGCATCTTGGACTTGTGTTGGTTCTGGAATGGCTGTTTTCCTTGAGTATACCTGAGAAAATCTCATAGAATCATGAATACGGATAGATGCTGGAGCTAGAGTGAGCATAGATTATGGTTTACGACTGGACTTAGTAGACAGCTTGGGTGGTTTTGGAGTGGAAGTGGACGAAGATGGAGCTGAAGGAACCGAGGATGATAGTTCAATCGGATCAAATGACTTGAGACAGTCTTTATCTTCCAATTGTGAAATCTATCCTTGAAGATGGTACTAGGTGAAGTACGGCTTGGTTTCAGCAAAGGTGACATTGACAGTAGTGTAGTATTTTCGAGAAGGAGGGTGATAGCATTTGTACCCTTTTTTTGTGTAGGAGAATAGCCAAGAAAAACACACTTGATTGCTATAGGGTCCAATTTTCCTCGATTTTGGGTGTGAACATGGACAAAGGAAGTATAACCAAAAGCTCTAGGGATTAGGCCATTTGATGTTCGGAAATTAGGGTAGAACTGAGCAAGATCTTCCATGGGAGATTTAAGATTTAAAGTCTGTGAAGGTAATCGATTGATCATATATGTGGCAATAAGTACAACATCTCCCCAATAGGTTTTAGGAACATTTTCTTGGAATAATAATGCTTGAGTAATATTAAGTAAATTGACCATTTTTTCGCTTAGCAACCCCATTCTGTTGTGGTGAGTTGACACATGAAGATTCATGAATTATACCCTCTTGTTGGAAATATAGAGAAAGGATTTGGTTGAAGTAATTCTTTGCATTATCAGACCTAAAGTTCTTAATTTTAGTCCCAAATTGGTTTTGAACCATAGCATGGAAATTAGGAACAATACTACCCAGATCAGATTTTTGTTTGAGCAAGAATATCCATGTAACCCTAGTACAATCATCAATAAAGGAAACAAACCACTTAGATCCCGAAATATTTGGAACTATGGACGGTCCCCAAATATCACTGTGCATTAAGTCAAAAGGATGAGAGCTTCTTTTATTGCTAATAGGAAAAGATACACGAGTGTGGTTTGCAAGCTCACAAACTTCACAATGAAATTTTGAAATATGTAACCCTTTACACAAGGATGGAAACATAATATTCAAGACTCAAGAGGAAGGATGACCAAAACGAAAATGGTGAAGCCATATGGCATCTTTATTAAATGAACTAAGAAATGACAAGGATAAGTTATTTATGATTTTTTTTGAAGTACTAGGTATTTTAAGATAGTGAAGTCTATTCCATGCCTTAGCAAGTCCAATCCTCCTCCCCGAACCTTGGTCCTGAGAAACACAATGAGTAGGATGAAAAGTTACTCAGCATTTAAGGTCCTCAGTAAGTTTTTTGATGGAAACAAGGTTTACTGATAATTTTGGTACATGAAGGACATTTTTAAGAACAAGAGAGGAGGTGACACGAATATCTCGTACTCCTGCAACTATTGCAAGGGATCCATTAGCTACAACAATTTTCCTATTACTCGGATAGGGAGTATATGTGATGAAATTTTGTGAGGTATGGGTCATGTGATTGGTGACTCTTGAGTCAATTATCTAAGAATTAACAAAACACTTTTCTGAGGTATTTAATCCGAATGAGAGTAGGGACTTACTTAAGAGTGCCAATGAACATGCACCAGAAGGTTTCTTAAGAGATCCTAACAGACCTTGTAGTTTCTCAATCTCCTCACTGTTGAATCCTCCTTTCTCCGACCCTTCTCTTTGATTCTTTTGTTCTGTTAGATGAGCTTGAGACCGTTGTTGTTTTTCTTGGTTTCCCCACTCTCGGCTTGGTAGTTTACCATGTAATTTCTAGCAATGTTCCTTGGTGTGTCCCGACTTCTTGCAATGGTTACACCATAGATTATCTTTTTTATCTCTCCACTGAAGATCTTTGTTGTCCTTCCCAAAAGCTCTTGATGGGTCTATCTTTCCACTATCTTGTGCCTGGGGTGCTTCTGTTTTGATTACTAAGGCTGATCTTTCTAAAGCTGGAGACTCTAGCATGAAACCTCGTCGGCTTTTTTCGCCCCGAATTGAGGAAATAATCTCTTCCAAGGAAGGTATCTCCTCCTTACAAAGTATTTGAAGGTAACTGCATTTGAACCCTAATAATCTCTTCCAAATACAAAGTATTTGAACCCTAACCTGATCAAATTTAGGATTATACTCTGCCCTTTTCAATGAAAGTCTTCAAGGTAGCGACATCTTCCGGGCACTTCATCTCAAATACCCGATAATGATCGAGCTCCTGCCATAAATTTCGCAACAAATTGGCATATTCTGTCACATTCTTGCCTCCTTATTTGGTTGCTCTTGTTTTGATCTTTATCTCATATATTTGGGCAGCATCCCGTGCTTTTGAATAAGTACGGCGAACAGAATCCCAGACTTCCTTTGCTGTTGTCAGGAACATACAGGTATCACTAATTGCTGGATCCATTGAATCCCACAGCCACAATATAATCATTAAGTCAGCAGTATCCCATGCTTCAAATGTTGGGTTTCCTTTTTCCGGTCCTGTTTCAAGGAGATGACTAAGTTTCCCTTTACCCTTCAGATATGTCTTGACAAACTAAGACCCTTTGAGATAATTCTTCTCATTTAATTTGTACGTCGTATATTCTGCAAATCTCCAGTCATCTGACTTTGATCCGAATTAACTTCTTCCGATGGGCTAGAAACATTCGAAGTGGCAGACATGTTGACGAGAGAGAAACAGTGGCGATGACAATTGAGGATTAATCGTCAATGATCGGTGACTAAGGCGAAGGTCTAGGCAATGAGCAATTTGAAGCTAGGGTTCCTCTAGGAAGGATGATCGGAGCGACGAGCAACCAGAATCAATCAGAATGGTCGAATGGCTGGGTCCAGAATCGACTGTCAGTGACAAGCAAGGAAGACCGACTAGCAAGGACGACCAGAATCGACCAGAGAGGACAACCAAAATTGACGAGCGGGAACGACTAGACCAGAATCGACGAAGACCTAGGGCTTCAGCGACACGATCCCACACAGGTCGACGCTCGGCAGCAACCAAGAATCATTCGATCGACAACACCCAATTGATCAGCAAAGATGAACAACCAGACTGACGAGCGATGACGACCAGAATTGACAATCGTCAATAACCAATAATTGACCACACTCAATCGATCAGCAAAGATGAACAACCAGACCGATGAGCGATGACGACGAGAGTCGACGATCGTCAGTAACCAAGAATCGACCACACCCAATCGATCGGAAAAGATGATTCCACACAGATCAACGATCGGCACTGAAGGCCCAATCAGTGATGTTTCCGGAGACTCTGAATCTGTCAGCAATTAAGGCTGAATCAAATGATAGAAAATGTTTGGCAATGAAGGCCAAACAGACGGCAATGAAGGCCGAGCAGAGAGAAAAATCCTAGAGAGCTTAAAGCTCTGATACCATGTTGACAATAGAAAATGAAAAACAAAATGTTTTCTCATATATCAGAATGATTGATACATCACAATTTATAGGCTATTTCCTAGAATATAATAGGAAATTAACTTGTCAGAAATAGAAGGTATCACTAATTGCTGGTGATTCTAGCAATCCCCTAATTTGAGTGATTCTAGCCCATTCACCTTTCCTTAGTTTCTCTAACTAATTATATGCAGCTAATTTACTTCCTAATAAAAGTTATATTACAGTTGTACATTCCAACAAGTATGCCTCTAACCAAACAACCTCCATATATATATATATATATGTAATAGGAGTTCTAACATTAGAGAATGAATGGAAAAATCATGCTAACAACAAATGTAGTAGTATTCTCAGAGTCTGCAAGTGCAAGTAACATACCATCTTCCCCTCAGACCCCATAAGCTTTCCCTCTCATGTCACTCTAAAATTGGGGGATGCATCCTCTTGAGCATCAAGGAACTAATAGGGTGATCATGTCTAAAATATAAATGCTTTTAATTGAATCTATCACCAAAATACACTATTGTTCCATGATTGATACAAATTGTGACCGAATATAGGAGATATTTTGATTCAGGTTACTTCCCTCACTGGCCAATTTTGATTCGGGTTATTTCCCTCACTGGCCAACCTTGACCCTTGTCCTCTCAAGTTGGCATCTAGATAATTCAGTCTTGTGATTCTTCATTATGTGCGTGTGGATATATACAACCATGTTGATGTTAAATTTGATTGATTCTAAGAATGCCTCATCCTAATTTGGGTGTAAAATTCCACTCCCTTTCCACTTCTTCGTCATAATCACACCACAACCCAGATAATTGTCCAAGTCTACCTGAAGTAAACCCAAACTCAAATAAAAACTCTATTCAATTCTACATCACACTTTTAAATCTTTTCTACATTTTACTCTTCCGTATAAACCTAAAATAAGAGTAAGCAAAATGAATTAAGGAAATTCCTTAACGTCAATTTCCCTATCAAGCACTGAACAAGACAAATACTTGAATGATGTTCAAAAAATAAACAAATAAAATAAAAATAGAGCAAATATGAAAGCAAGCAATAACCAAAAAAAGAACCTTTGTTTTGCAGCTTTGGTAGACCAAAAGTGACCAAAAGTTACAAACAATTACCATTCTTTTTTCAAACTTTATCAATGTCGCTATCTGTGCGTGACTGACCCACCACAAGTGAATCAGAGCAATCAGTCTTTTTTTCAAAATCGTTCGAACTGGCCCGTAATCAAAAGTTCGAACAATTTCCTTTACCACATGCTGTCCACTCGCCACTACCTGTATTAGTTCTAACAGTTTAAGTTGAAGTCGTTCCAATGGGTTCCACATATAAAATGTTACTTTTATACTCATTTTGGAAATATTTCTTTCTTAGAATTGATTTGATAAATAAAATTTTGTATTTGAAACACATTTTGAATTTAAGAATTAGGCTTGAACAGGTGCAACCTCGAACTAAATGCTCAAGCAGAATTCGAAAGTTCAAGCTCATGCAAGCTCGAATCGGTGCAGCCCCGAACTCAAAACAGAAGCAGAATTCAACAGCTCTAGCTAATGCAAGCGCAACTCCAAACTAAATGCCAAAACAATATCGAAGCAGAATTCGATGGCTCTAGCTGATGCAGGCTTGAACAAGTGCAGCTAGGGGTGTACATGATCGATTTGGTTTAGGTTCATACTTTACTCAAAACCGAACCAATTTTTTTTTTGTTCTTGAAAATTGGACCCAAAAACAAACCGATTTCAATTTGAAATTGAACCAAACCGAATCGAAAATATCGAGTTAGGTCAGTTCGATTTTCAAGTTAGCCTAAAACAGGTTGGGTGAGGTTAGTTTCGGGCTGATCCGATTTATTTATTTTAAGTTCATAAGCATCCCAATAAATAATGTATTATGTATAATATATAATACAATAAATATTATAATATACATATACAGTATTGTTTTATATTATATTATAAATATAGTATTGTTTTGTATATATGCATTTTTTATATTATATGTACATAATATTATATAATATATAAATATAAATACATATATGTCGCACCCAAGAATAGCAATATAAGAAATCAATAGAGAACATAAAATTAATACATATAAAAACTTGAAATTATTCTAGCTTTAAATTTAAAAACAAGTTTGCTTTCAAAGTCTTGATTATTATCATGGGATAATTCTGTTAAGATTAAATACATATCATATAAAAAATTTTCAAAACCTTTTAGTGCATTAGAATCACATACGTGAAAAGAAAAAGATTTAAGGAAAGCAAAATAAATAAGCCAATCTCTAGTATTATCATTTATAAAATATCATTGATAAAAATCTGATACAAAGTTATTAATGGAGATAACTTACAAGATAGGAATGCAGAGTGGCTTCTACCAATGTAAACTCTCTTCCAATTACAAAATACAAATTATAAAATGAGCAAAATAGGCAAGTGATGAACACTGAAAATTTTCTCTCTTGCAATAGAGATTTTTGCTTCTCCATGTCGATAGGAAAATGCCAAGGTTGCCTCAAGATGTCAGTTCCTATTTGAGATGTGACTAAAGGCATCTTGTGACCATTCTAAAGAGCATCTTCTTCTTTTGGTAGAAATAATACATCGATTGACATACAAGAAAAGAAAAAGTAAAAAAGCATAATAATACATTGAAAGAAAAAGGTGACTTGAAATTTTTGTCTTGATATTGATGATGGTGGAGCATCTTGATAATGGACCTCGGTGGAGTCTTTGGATGATAGCTCCTTGTGGAGCACTTTGGCTATTATTGAGCAGAGTTATTAGAGAACCTTATTGTTGGGACAATGTTGGGCAGCATTGTTGGAGAATCGTTAGAATTATTTTGACTTTTGATTTTCCTTTTGATTTTGTTGATTTACCTTTGAACTGTTCTTCTAGTTCTTTTATGAAAGAAAGAACTTGAAAACAACCATCCTCATTGTCTTGGCCTAAATTCACTAAACAAAAGCTAGGAGTTGTTGAGTGGGATTCTTAATCTAAATTATGCTCTGGTAAAGATTTCAGAACTTGTAATAGTTGTTAGCGCAATTCTTCTTTTGAACATGCAGAAGAAATTTGTGATAAATTTCTACTTTTCTTGAGAAGAAATTGCAAAGTTGTTGATGCATGGTTGTTGGAAATACTGGATCATAATTGTTGGTGTAACATTGTCAATTTTGAACTAATCCCATCATTTAACCTTAAATTCGCAGAGTAGGACTGGAGTCTGAACTAGAGCTTGATTTCTAATTCCATATTCAGCCGACCAAATCCACAAAATCATGACCATTGATGATTGGAATTTCCATCCTAACCAATCTAAGAAATTTTCACAACAATTTAACCAACCAACCTACAAATTACTAGGACTATCAAAGGGCCCGGTATTGTGCTACCTCTAGAATAAGACACTTAGGGGGTGTTTGGAAGAAAAACGTTTGGCAAAAAGTATACTAAAAGTACAGTTGATTTGATATAAAGGTAATATGTGTTAAAATTTAATTGGAAGAAAAGTACATAAAGTAGTTAAAATTTGGTGAGTACATAAAGTAGTTAAATTTGGTGAAGTTTGGTAAATTTTGGTTCACCAAACAGGGCCTTAGTCATTCTTGGATATTTTATTTTCATAACAAATTTGATCAACAAACACTCCCTATTTGGTTCAACAATTGGCGGTAATTTTTTGGACCTTTTCCCGAAATAATGCCAAATCAACTCAATAAGGACTTCAAATTTTCCTCGAGAAATTCCAAACACTAACATATCTAATTGATAGATTTTCCAATTTATTTTTCTTTTTTCAAAAATTCTCACTTGCATGGATCCCCCAATGGGAATATGGAAACGGAAATCAAGCTCCAGTTCGGACTTTAGTCCTGCTTCACAAATTCAAGGTTAAATGGTGGGACTAGTTCAAAATTGACAAGCTTAGACCAACAGCATGATCCAATATTTCCAACAACATCCAGCAATACATGTATCAACAACTTCGCAATTTCTTCTCAAGAAAAATAGAAATTTATCACAAATTTCTTCAGCAAGTTCAAAAGAAGAATTGTGCAAACAATTATTACAAGCCCTGGAATCTTTATCAAAGCATGAGTCCCAGCCTTGTGAACTTGGACCAAGACAATGAGGATAATTGTTTTCAAGTTCTCTCTCCCACAAGAGAACCAAAAGAACAATCCAAAACTAAATCAACAAAATCAAAAAGAAAATCAAAAGTCATAAAATAATTCTAACGATTCTCCAATAATGCTGACCACCATTGATCCAACAACAAGATTCTCTAACAACTTTGCTTAATAATAGCAATGTGCTCCACAATGAGCTATTATCCAAAGATTCCACCAAGGTCCATTATGAAAATACTCCACCATCATCAATATCAAGACAAAAATTTCAACTCATCTTTTTCTTTCATTGTATTATTATGTTTTTACTTTTTCTTTTCTTTTATGTCAATCGATGTATTATTTCTACCGAAAGAAGAAGATGCTCTCCAAAATGGTCAGAAGATGCCCTTAGTCACTATCCCATACAGGAACAAAACTGGTATCTTAAAGCAACCTTGACATTTTTCTACCGACACAAAGAAGCAAAAATTTCTATTTAAAGAGAAGAAATTCTCAATGTTCGACACTTACCTATTTAAAGAGAAGAAATTCTCAATGGTCGACACTTACCTATTATGCTCTTTTTGACATTTATATTTTGTCAATAAAACAGAGTTTACATTTGCAAAAGCTCCTCTACATTAGTTATCTCCATTAATACTAGAAATTGGCTTATTTATTGGTTCCTCTGGACTCTTTTTCTTTTCACGTATGTGATTTTAATGCACTAAAAGATTTTTAAAATTTTTTATATGATATATATTTAATCTTAACAAAATTATTACATATAAAGACTTGAAAGCAGGCTTGTTTTTAAATTTAAAACTAGAATAATTTCAAGTTTTTATACGTATTAATTTTATGTTCTCCTTTGGTTTCTCGTATTACTATTCCTGGGTGCTACTTTTTACAAAATATTATATAATATAATATAATATTTTATTATATTATGTATACAGGAGGATTGTGCGTTAGGTAGCCAACAGCCAGCACAATATTTCAGTCGGATTTTTTTAATAGATTTGAGACCTAATAAAATTTCGTTGGGATGTACCCTACTTAGCGACGCGCTGTATGATCCGAGTAGAACGATAAATAGGCAAGGACCGCTGCATCGGCGCCCGGGTGCAGTGTTAAATAGGCAAGGGTCCTCACACTTGATTGGACGAGTGAGAGGGGAAAGGAAGCTAGTCCAAAATAGAAAACTGAGATTAAGTACTTGGAATATTGGGAGCCTAACAGGAAAACTTATGGAAGTGGTGGATACAATGGAAAGGAGACAAATAGCAATC
>JAVXUM010153099.1:0-14131 GCA_035590655.1 Pouteria glomerata
TGGAAATTGTGGCGCCGTTTGGTATTCTATAGAATAAATTAAAATAATATAAAATTTTATAAATTTTAATAAATATAAATTATAAAATTTAAATTTTATATTTATTATAAAAAGTCTGAAATATTAATTTTTATAATTTTATTTTATTTTATATAATTCTAAACACGACGTTCCTTTCTGAGGTTGAATTTCTCCGCCACCAATACTGGATGTTAAGGTATTAAGTAAAATTGATAATTTTATAGACCTAAATTAATGAACCTAATTTTCAGGGGCAAAGTCAAAATTTTTGGTGTGGGAATCAAATTGTACCTAGAAAAAGGTTACGTTGATGTTTGATTTATTCAAAAAATATTAAAAATTTTTAAAATTTTTTTCAACTTCTTCTAATTAACCTTTGTCTTATATCACTTTTTGTATTAATTTTTTTTTTTTTTTGGATCATTCAAATACCGCAACACATGTAACTAATATTTTGAAATAATTAAATTGACCCAATCTAATCTTCAGGGACCAAGTCAGAATTTTGTTCCAATAAATTAAATTTAGATTCTTTGATAAGGTCAAAATTAGGCAAAAGAAAATTATAATTTATTTTATAAATTATATTATAAAAATATATCAATACGTAAAACTTAATCAATATATAATAATTATACATCACTAAAGGAAGTTTTAATATTTGGATTGGGTAAATTTTTATATAATTAAATTTTTGTGACATCAAATATAAATGATTGGTTGGATTATATATAGATGGTAAAATTAATTCGGCATCAAAATTTGGATCATGTATTACAATTGAGAAAAAAAAATATAACAATTAAAAAATTTTGGACCATAAAAATCTTTTCTTTCTTGAATTGACGTTTATTATTTTTTAAATTTTCAAAGAGGATGAACTTAAGAATGTCAATTTTAACCTTTCTTTATTGATACCCCTCGCCTCAATTTGATAAGTACGGATATTTTAAATTTTACGGGTGATGGACGAATTAGAATATAAAAATAAAACACCTGTGGGGTTTGAGTTTGAAGACACCATGTGCAGTGTATTTGACGGATATTACTTAAATCCGTGTAAATTACCTTGATTATAGGATATATGACGGATGTTACCTAATTATCACCTAAATTACTCGCACCAATTTCTCGATTATTGCTTAAATTACTCATACTAATTACTCATTTATTGGGTAGTTTGTGGGTATTATCTAATTATCTATCCAAATTACTCAATAATTTGCCAAACTATCAAATGTTAGAACTTATTATCCAATCAATTGCATCATATTTGAAGGTTATGGATTCCTAATTACCTGATGGATATCTGATCATCCGATAAGTTGAGGAATTGTAACTAATTGAAAGCACTTGTTGAGTACCCACTTAGTTTGAATATATATATATATATACTAGAAGTGGCCCGTGCCTAAAGACACGGTTGCCACCGTGCATAGGACAACGATCAAATCAATAATTTGAATTGTTATATAGATATTTTTTACCTGATACATTCAAGAATGATAGAGGTAATACCTTACCTTGATCCATCCCGTTGACAAATCTAATTGAATTATATTATAATTTTTTTAGCCTAAAAGTTTACATGTAATGATAAAATTTTTCTGAACTTAGGGGGGCATGCCCCCTATAATCTTGATTAGGTTTAACATAAATAAATAAATAATTGAACTAAAATGATTAGATTAATAATTTTTAAACTTAAAATTGAATTAAACTCTTAATAATATTAAGGGTAAGTTCCATTTTTTAAGTATTGTATGTGATGGGACGAAATTCCAAACTATGGTTAATTACTAATATATCCCTCACCAGTCGGATTCGTGAGCTCGAGATGGACCTGAGCTCAGACAGAGCAAGGCTCGTCTCTGAGCTCGGTAACCCGGGTAGCACGAGCTCGAGCCTAATAGCTGAAACGAACCTCGTAATTTACGCCGTCAGTTACGATTCTGAATCATCCTGTTAAGGAAATTAACTCAGGATCAACTCAAAGAAGGATATTTTCCTAATACAAATAAAGAATACGCCGAGAAATCCGGGATACGTTTAAACTCATGCTTACCTCCGATGCTTAAAGAATTGAAATATAAGGGGTGTGATTCAACAGAAACAGGTACACCATCATTTTTTACCAGGCTGTTACTCTGCCCATTTTCTTTCGGATTTTCGTTATCTGACTTAAGTATCAGAGTGTCTTTGGCAGGTACCACACCGGTGTCCTAGGCGAACAGGCATACTTCCTCCGGTTACGGTAAACTTGGTGGATCCTCTGGTTGAGTTCATCGGATCGTAAGACCTTCGAAAATTCATCATCAATAGTTGGTGATGTTTGTGGAAACGAGTTTTCATTCTCTATTCCTTAATTTTATGGTTCAAACTCGATCCGGCGTGCATACACTCAAGGATCAACCAAGTTCAACAATGGGGGACCATGTTCAGTGTAACGAACGGATGGCGGCAATAGAAAGACAGTTTGCTGACATGGCGGCGGCCATGCAGGCCCTAATGGAACAGAACCATGCTCTCATGGAGTGTGTTGAGCGTATGGCCCTGGTGCAGCCACCACCCCAGCCTCGGGACTTGCCAATCAATAATGGGGGCAATGGGGGCACCGTCCAAAACGACGGAGATGGAGGAATAGTTGGAGAGAATGAAGCGTAGAACCCCCCTCCACGTTGCGGTGGGGTAGCAGCTGAAGCTCAAAGTGAAACTGCCCGTCGTCAAGGAGGAGGGACAGAAAGGACGGAGAATACGGCGATGGAAGAAACGATCAGGGCCATATAAGCACAAGTTGACGGAGTGATTGCCGATGTCCGGCAGTCAAACCCCATCAAAGATATTATAAATAAAACAGGGACTCCCTTCACCCCCGAGGTAATGGAGTGTCCGCTCCCCTCGAAGTTTAAAATGCCTACGATAGATCCTTACGATGGCTCCAAAGACCTTTTGGATCATCTGGATACCTACAATTCCGCCATGCATCTCCTTGCAGTTCCTGACGAGATCAAGTACCTGGCCTTGTCCATCACACTAAAGGGACCAGCAAAGGCGTGGTTCAATAAGATCAAACCGGGGTCTGTTGGAATTTCAAACAGTTGAGCAAGTAATTTGTATCCCATTTCATTGGGAGTTAACGACGGAGGAAGCCTCCAGCCCATCTGTTAACTGTCAGACAAGGGCGAGATGAGACTCTAAGTAAACAAGTTCAACCAGGAGATACTGGAGGCCAAGGAGATTGAAGGTAACGTAGCCATCACGGCCTTCATGAGCAGCCTGAGGCCAGGAAGATTTGCATTTTCTTTAGCCAAGAAACCTCCAGAGGATATGATCGAGCTCATGTCCAGAGCTCAAAAACACATAAATGCTGAGGACGCAATGAAAGGCAGAAGAGACACCGAAACACCTCAGTCCGATAGGAAGCATCAGCAAGAAGTCAGGCTTGAACGGGACGCGAAAGCCGCTTGAACCTATGGTTCTAGAAGCAGGGAAGATTCTAGAAGAGACCGGTCTAGGAGAACTGATTGGGGTTTCACTCCGCTAAATTTGAGGATGGAACAAGTCCTCCAGACCATCCAAACTGACCCAGAATTCAGGTGGCCGAAAGGGATGAAAGGCTCGCCGGACTCCAGGGACGAGTCTAAATACTGCATCTTTCACTGGGACCATGGGCACGACACAGAGGAATGCATCGACCTGAAAAGGTTAGTTGAAAGCTTGATCAGAAAGGGAAAATACAATGGGTTCGTAGCTAATCAGCCACGAGGACAAGGAGGCAACAGAACCCTGCCACGGAGCCCAAGAAAGAGTCCAGGGCGGATGTAGCCTGCTCAAAGAGTCTTGGGAGAAATAAAGGTCATCTCTTGCGGGTTAGCTGGGGGAGGCGAAACCTCGACTTCAACAAAGAAGTACGTCAGAGAACTCAGGGCCGGTGAGGTAATGACAATGGAAAACAAAACGAAAAAGGCTAGGCCCGAGACCCCTAGCATTACTTTCACCGAGAAGGCAGTACAAGAGCTTGGCCATCCGTATGACAACTCGTTAGTGATATCTACTATCATAGCCAATTTTCAGATTTACAGAATCCTGGTGGACAGCAGGAGCTCTGTCGATATTCTATACTGAGAAGCTTTTGAGAAGATAAATATTGGGAAAAATAGGCTGCGTCCAGTACACTCCCCCCTGATCAGCTTTGCTGGAGACCGGGTAGAACCACTTGGGTCGATAGCCCTTCCTATCACCCTAGGCACGGAACCTGCCCAAGTAACAAGAATGGTGACCTTCTTGATGGTTGACTCCCCCTCAGTATACAACATGATACTGGGCAGAATTGCATTAAACCAATTTAGAGTTGTGATGTCAACTTACTATCTCCGCCTCAAGTTCCCTACGGAGGAGGAAGGTATGGGATGTGTGAAAGGGAACCAAAGGACGACCAGGGAATGCTATGCCTCATCCCTGAGAATGGAGGCCACCAAGGAGACGATGATTATCGACGAACTGGAAGTTCAGAATAAAGAAGAAGTGAAAATAGGGGAGCCCGGTGAAAATTTGGAGGATGTGATCATTAGCGACCTCGACCTCGACCTCGGGAGAACAGTGAAGATTGGGGCCTCGGCCCCGAAAGGATAAAAGGAAAAGCTCAGAATCTTCTTGAAGCAAAACTCAGACGTATTTACTTGGACTCACAAAGACATGCCAGGTATCGACACGAAGATAATGGCCCATCATCTCAACATCCTCCCCGAGTCAAGACCGGTCAGACAGAAAAGGAGGATTTTTGCTTCAGATCGGAATGATGCTATAACTGAATAAGTGAAAAAGCTCATCCAAGCAAAGTTTGTAAGGGAGGTGCAATATCCGACCTGGCTCTCTAATGTCGTCATGGTAAAGAAGTCCAACAGAAAGTGGCAGATGTGCATGGATTTCACAAACCTAAACAAGGCATGCCCAAAAGACAGCTTTCCTCTCCCTATGATCGACCAATTGGTGAATTCAATAGCTGAGCACCAGGTACTTTCTTTCATGGATGCCTTTTCAGGATATAACTAGATCCGAATGGCAGAGCAGGATTGGGAGCACAGTACATTCATTACAGATCAAGACCTTTACTGCTGCGAGGTCATGCCTTTCGATCTAAAGAATGCTGGGGCCACATATCAGAGGTTGGTCAACCTTATGTTCAAGACCCAGATAGGACGCAATGTGGAGGTGTATGTGGATGATATGTTTGTGAAGAGTAAGGAAACGTCTGAGCATGTGGCCAACCTAGAAGAAACATTTGGCATCCTCCGAAAGTTCATGATGAAATTGAACCCAGCTAAGTGCGCGTTTGGTGTCACGTCGGGGAAATTCCTTGGATTTATGGTGTCCAGTCAGAGTATTGAAGCTAACCTTGAGAAAGTCTGGGTTATCTTGGAAATACAGTCACCGAGGATAACCAATGAGGTGCAGAGGTTGGCAGGGCGTGTAGCAGCCCTAAACAGATTTGTATTGAGATCCTCTGATAAATGTCTGCCCTTCTTCAAAACATTGAGGAAGGCATTCGAGTGGACTGAGGAATGTGAATGGGCCTTCCAGTAGTTAAAATAGTACCTGAGATCAGTCCCATTGCTCAGCAGGACTATCCCGGGAGAGGTACTATACCTGTACTTGGCAGTGTCGTCAACTGCTGTCAGCTCGGCCCTGGTCAATTAAGAAGAGGACGTGCAGAAGCCGATGTATTACACGAGTCGAGCATTGAGAGGCGTAGAAGAGAGGTATCCGAAGATGGAGCTGCTTGTCTTTACTCTGGTAAATGCGGCTCGGCGATTAAGGCCCTACTTTCAAACCCATTCTATAACCGTTCTGACGGATCAGCCATTGAAGAACGTGCTTCACAAACCAGATATATCAGAAAGACTAGTGAAACGGCAGTGGAACTGAGCAAGTTTGATATACAATATAGGCCTCGGGTTTCGATGAAAGGCTAAGCAGCTGCCAACTTCATAACAGAGTTCACGGTAGCATTAGAATAGCGCGAGGAGGATGATGTGTTGTAGACCTGGATCTTGAATGTTGATGGCTCGGCCACATGGGAAGCTAACGGGGCCGACATTGTTCTAGTGTCCCCGGAAGGTCTCAAAGTGGAGTATGTGCTTAGGTTCAACTTTCCCGCCTCTAATAACGAGGCCAAATATGAAGCCCTGATTGACGGGCTGCAAATGGCTAAAACAATAAGGCGGACCATGTTATGGTACGTAGTGATTCTCAGCTTATTATTAAACAGGTAAGATGGGAGTTCGAGGCTCGTGGGGACATTGTGACTGAGTACTGCGAGCTAGCCAGGAGTTTGACCAGGAAATTCTCCAGCGTAACACTAGAACGGGTACCTCGAGAGAGGAATGAAAAAGTAAACCAGTTGGTAAGGATAGCCTCGTTAAAAGGTGAGAATCCCGGAGTGCCTGTAGAAGTCCTGGAATCTCCGAGCACCCAGTCAACCATTGTGCTACAAGTCGAAGTGGAAGCAGCTTGGGCTCGGCTTATAAAAAAGTATCTAACTAGTAGAGGTCTACTCGCTGATTCAAACGAGCAGAAGGGAGTTAAATACCGATCTATGAAGTACACCATGATTAATGGAGTGCTGTATAGAAGAGGTCACACCATGCCTCTACTGAGATGCGTTAATGAAGAAGAAGTCGAATACACCCTTCGGGAAATCCATGAGGGGATTTGTGGCAATTATTCTGGATGGAGATTGCTGGCCAAGAAAGCCCTCCGGGCTGGATATTACTGGCTGACTATGGAAAAAGATACTCGGGACCTGGTGAAGAGATGTGACAAGCGCCAGAGGTTTTTTAATATTCTGAGATTGCCTACACAGGAGTTATCTCCGATCCAAACCCCCTAGCCATTCGCTCAATGGGGAATCGACATTGTAAGGCCATTCCCCCTAGGAAAAGAGCCAAGAAAGTTCGCCGTCGTAGCAATCGACTACTTTATAAAGTGGGTTGAGGCCGAGGCCCTGCCGAGCATCACTGAGCAGAATATGAGGAATTTCCTGTGGCAGGGGATTGTCTACAGGTTCAGAATCCCGAGGGTCGCAGTGACTGATAATGAAAAGTAGTTTGAAGGCAAGTAGTTCAACGAGCTCTACGAGCAACTCAATATCAACCACTACTACTCATTTCCAGAGCACCCGCAAGCCAGTAGACAGGTGGAAGCAGCCAACAAGTACTCCTCAAAATCATTAAGACTAAATTAGAAAAGACAAAAGGGTTATGGGCGGACGAACTACCGAACATATTGTGGGCATACAGAACGACCGAGAGGACTCCTACTGGCTACACCCCGTTCTCTTTATCCTTTGGCACAGAAGCAGTCATACCCATAGAGATCGGACTTCCCAGCCTGAGAGTGGAGCTCTACGACCAAGAAGCCAACAGAGAATCCTTGGAAGAAAAGATTGATATACTTGAGGAAAGGAGGATGCACACAGCAGTAAAGATGCCAGCTTACCAGCAGAAAGTTAAGTAATACCACGACAAGACGATTCGGCCGCGGCATTTGATGCTCGGCGATCTGGTCCTTAAGAAAGTTAATCAGTCAACCAGAGATCCCCGAGAAGGAAAGCTCAGACCAAATTGGGAAGGACCCTACACCATAAGCTCATCTACAAGGAAAAGAACCTACTGGTTGAAGGACATCAACGGAAAGAGTCTGCTTCATCCCTGGCACAAGGATCATTTGAAACCTTATTACATTTAATTCTATTCATGTAATGATATTCGTTAAAACTTTGAAATCTTTTAATGGGAGGTCGCGTTTCAGCCAAATTGAGACGGTGCACAAATCAAAGATCAATTAGCAGGAAAAAGCACCATAAGGGCCTAGCGCCTAAGGCCACTGAAAAGATCGACCTCCCAGATCGGTCGGATATATAAAAATGCCATGAGAGCCTAACACCCAAGGCTAGTGAAAAGACCGACCTCCCAGATCAGTCGGATAAATAAAAGCGCCATGAGAGCCTAGCGCCCAAGGTCACTGAAAAGACCAACCTTCTAGATCGGTCATATGAATAAAACAACCATGAGGCCTTAGCTCCCAAGGCCATTGAGAAGACCGATCTCCGAGATCGGTCATATGTATAAAATCGCCATCAGGGCCCAGCGCCCAAGGCCATTAAGAAGACCGACTTCCCAGATCGGTCATATGAGTAAAAGCGCCATCAGGGCCCAGCGCCCAAGGCCATTAAGAAGAGCGACCTCCCAGATCGGTCATATGAATAAAAACGCCCATAGGACCTAGTGTCCAAGGCCATTCGACTAGCGGACCGATATCCGAGATCAGGCCATGAAGAAGAGACCCAAGGACGAACCCTTCCGAACCTAGCTAATGAACACGCTCGTTACAAATCTGAGAAACAGTTTGAGGTATAAATTCTCTTAAAATTTATGCTTGTTTACCTAGTTATCCATTAATATATGGATACATGTTAAATACTCAGTAGACTGACCTTAAATTACCAAGAAATTGGAGTAATCAATTGATCAATATAGTCAATGAGAGAGAGAGTCAACATGACAAAATTCATCAATTCCATTGATTTCGTAAGAATGTTAACAAAACAGCTTGACATGTGAAAAAAAAAATGGAGGGAGAGAGACATTCTATGATCAGCTCCGATCTGAATCAGCCAAGGCAATCACCTTTGAAAGGTCCAATTCTGGGTATAGCTCGGAGATCTCCTTTTTGGCATCATTGAACCCATCAACATAGGTCTCGGCCTGCCAAGCTTGAGCCTCATCCCCTTTCTTGAACTCTTCTAGGGCCTTGGCCTTTTCATCCTCAATCCGACCCCTGAGCTCTTCTAACTCTTTATCTTTCTTGGAGACGACCTCAAGTGCTTGCTCTTTCAGAGCGGCTTCCTCCAGAGTTTAGGAGCACGCCTCCTCTCGAGCTGCATTGGCCTGCTCAAGGTCACTCTCGCAAATTTTAACTTTTACCTTGAACTGCTCCATCTTGGCCTCCAGATCCGCCACCCTTCTGCTCAGGAACTCATTCTTCGAAAGCTCTGCTGAATAACGTTGTTTGTTCTCTAGGAATCGAGTGCTGAGCTCGGAAGTGAAAAGCATCACTTGCAGTAATGACGACGGTGTAAGCATGCACATGTATACGATGGATGAATGACAACCAGTTTACTTTAGCCAAGTCATGAGCTACGCCCTGCGCGAGGTCGGTATGAGTGAGGTCTCGTGTCTTCTCCAAGTCGGCAGGCATCAATATGTCACGCATCCTCTTTACTGCCAACCCAACGTCATCCACAACGTTAGGTAGAGGAGTGGTTTTAGTGCCAATATCCTTCTTGGTAGATACCGAGGTGGGCAGAATCGGAGGAGGTATTTCCAAAGCCGGGGGAGCTCCCAAGGCGAGCGGGGGAGTTTGGCCTTCGGCAATGAGAGCCGGGATCGGCAGTTGATCCTGCCTATCTGTGCCTGGTACCCATTCCTCAAAGTTGTTGGCATTAGCTAACTTTTGCTTCTTTCGAAGCCGCGAGTTTGACCCCAAAGGCATTTGCCTCCCTGAGCTTTTGAATCTGTCTTTATTGAATTTTATTGTTTCTACTGTAGAAAAATCTGCTACATCCAAATCTGAGTCTAAAAAAAAAAAAGAAAAAAAAAAGAGAGGAGAGGTGTTAGCCAGCATATATAACCAAAATACAATAAAATAACTACCAAAACTCTCTCATCTTATGTTCGAATTGGAGTGCCTTCAAAGATGGTTCAGGGCTAAGCATCTCAACTGTCAGCAAGAGAGAATAATGGTGCAAGGGCGATTCTCGGGCGAGCTTGATACGCTTGAGTTGTGCTTTGGTGATGTGAGGACGAGCTCTAACTGGAAAAGGAAGAAGCAAAAGAAGGAAGAGATGGATCAAAAACACGGAGAAAAGAGAGGGGCAGCTAAATCATAACCTAAACCCTTCTTACCCTCCTCAGATGGCCGCCCCCACGATAGGGGGCAACGGATTTGCTGATCTTCCTTATTATCCCACGGGCAGAGCTCCCATCCATCGCCATACAGAAAAAAGAAGTGATCCTTCTAGCTCTTGATAGACGAAGGGTACCCGATCACTAAATTCAACTCTTTCGAGCGTGCAGCGAAGTAATACCACCCGTGACCAGCTTCGACGATTCTGTAGCAATACAAGAACTCGTCCGCGGTAATGTGCTCGTTGGTAGTTGCCTTCCAGATCACAGCATAGCCTACTAGGATCTTCCACCCATTTGGAGTGAGCTGGGTTGGATTGATGTTCAATCTAGCTAAAACCTCCCTAATGGGGCGAGCAAGGGGGAAACGAAGCCCACTGGATAGAGCGGTCTCGTACACCGTAACAACGACGGGCATAATTGGTGAACAAGTTGTGTCGTCTGGGGCAGGCCATCGGTAAGCTAGGCGCGTAAGTGGTTGGAAAAATTTTGAAATCTTCTTCAACATCTGCTTATCGATCACAGAGACTATGCCAGTGCAGTCCAGATCCGCTGGGTCCCAGTTCGGATCAGGAGCATCCCCTCGAGGGGGTGTGACTCTGCCAGTGGCCAAGTCACACGCTGACCCAAGGGCATCTACCCTAGAAGACCCCTTACTCTCGCTTTCTAAAGCAGTAATCATCTTTTGACGCGGAGGCATAGCAGAAGGAGGATTTTGAAAAAGAGGCCCGGAGAGTAATGCTCGAAAATCAACAAGGTAGCTATAGAGATTAAAAAATCAGAATAAAAAAGAAACCCTAGGGTATTAGGAAGACGACGCTCTCTCTGGTAAAACCACAAACAATGGTGAAAGAAATAAAGCATAAAGCTAGAAAAAAGCAAGTGCTTACCAGGAATCAGGAGCAATTTAAAGGATTTCTGCAGAATTGATGCAAGGCACCAGGGTGTAGTCGCTTTAACAAAAGAAGAAAAAAGCGCGAAAAAAATCCAAACTCTGCAGATAAGGGTAGCATTGATGATTTTGAAATCCCCCAAATAGAATTGAGGCATGTGGCGAGCGTTAGAAAGCATTAAATGACAATCCACGCGTGTGACTGCGGCGTGGTAAGAATGTCAATCGGCACGGCTCTCTGACGGCGAATAATGATGAATAGCCGTAGAACATTAAATGTTGTGCAATCCGAGAGCAACCAATTGCTAGACTCCCCAACTTTGCTAGCAAAGTTGGAGACTCGGGGGCATCTGATAGAACGAAATTCTAAACTATGGTTAATTATCAATATGTCTCTCACCAGTCGGATCTGTGAGCCCGGGATGGACCCGAGCTCAGACAAAGCAAAGCTCGCCTCCGAGCTTGGTAACCCGGGTAGCACGAGCTTGAGCCTAGCAGCTAAAACAGACCCCGCAATCTACGCCGTTGGTTACAATTTTGAATCATCCTGTTAAGGAAACTTTTGATCAACTCAAAGAAGGATATTTTCCTAATACAGATAAAGAATACGTCGAGAAATTCGGGATACGTTTAAGCTCACGCTTATCTCCAATGCTCAAAGAATTGAAATATAAGGGGTATGATTTGACAGAAACATGTACGCAATCATTTTTTACCAGGCTGTTACTTTGCCCATTTTCTTTCGGATTCTTGTTATTTGACTTAAGCATCGGAGTATATTTGGCAGGCACCACACCGGTGTCCTAGGCGAACAAGCATACTTCCTCTGGTTACGATAAGCTTGGTGAATCATCGGGTTGAGTTCATCGGATCGTGAAACCTTCGAAAATTCATCATTAACAGTATGTACTCTTAATTAGTCTAAAACAAAAATAACCTATACTGAAAGTAAATAAAAATCCATGACCAATGAGGTGAAATTAGCTGATGAAACCACATTATGTAAGAGTTTGTGCCACGCACAATCACAATTGTAAATTCACTTTTTTCAAATGATTAAGATTACAAAATTACCTTTTTCCTCTAGTTCATAAATTGAACTTATGGCAATAATGGAGAAATGTACAGATTTTGACCCAGTTGAGTTCTGTAATTGGTAAATTTTGACCGTTAAAAGTTGAGTTGCTTGTGTATCAATGGTTGATGTTAGCCAATTACACTTATCACCACTGCTAGTGGCTTTTTTCATTTATTTATTTTTTTACATTTTTAGTATTGATAAGATGGGAGTGGCCCCCGGGGCATAGGTCGGATGGCAAAGACTGGGAGGGGGGGAGACCCCCTGTCCAGCCACACGGGTTCGAATCGCATAAGCGACCGCCTGTTGCACAGTTGGTTAAGTGGTAAACTCTCAGCCCCTGGTCATCCGATGCACATCCCGCGATTTACCTCCCTCATATTGCTCCAGGGCAGGAGTAGTGGGGGCCCCTAAGGTCAGGGTATGACCTTAGATGGGAGTGTTACAAAATATATATAGTTATTTTACAAAACATAAATATTTAAATTGCTAATTTTTATATTTTTATTTTAGTTTATATTTAAAAAGGATAAACCACATTGCTTGAGTGTATTTTGATTCATTCACGATAAGATTAGGGATGGAATTAAGTCAAGTCGAACTGATTATTGACATGTTCAAGCTTGGTTTGAAAATTTTATAACAGGCTCGATCTTTAGTTTAAATAGTTGGTCAGGCTCGAGCTCAGTTCAATAAAAGAAATATGATATTCGAGCTCGGCTTGCGAATAGTTTGGTTAAATATTGAGTTAGAATAAGCTGGAGTTCGAATTCGAATAAACTCGAATTCGAACTCGAATAAAACATAAAAGACTAAAAAAATTGGGATATTGATATCTTAATTTCAATATTATATTTCGTATATTATTTTATATAAAAATTATTTTTTATTATATTTTATATTTGTAAAAATAATATAAATACCATATTTAATTTTATTATAAATAAGTTGACTTGATCTTGCTTAACTTAAGCTCATGCTTAAGCTCAAATTAATATATTATGCATGATTTTTTTTATTCGAACTTGATTCCTTCGTAAAATAAACAAATATAAACAAATTTCCAACTAGCTTAACCCCGAAATGCACAGCTCGTTAGGTTAAGTGTAATATTAAATTTAATACGACAATATATAACTCATAAAAAACAAAATATAAAATTATGGAAAAGAAAAATACTAGCACAATACGATGGTATTAGCTCAAAATTTACATAATTTAATTTATTTTAAAATAATTTAATCATTGACTATATTAATTAATTTTAAAATATTTAAATGTAAATACAAAAAAATTTAGGCATCGTTTGGTATATTAAAAAATACAAAAAAAGTTTTGAAAATTTTTAAAAAACTATAAAAATTATTTAATTTTTATTTCACTCCACGAATTATAAGAGTTCCAGGGGCTATAGTGTTTAAATCAGCGGATGAGATATAATCAAAATAAGTTTGATTGAGTTAATAAATAATGCAATAAATGCTATTTGATAAAATTAATAAATTTTAATTATATCTCAGTCCTTGATTTAAATACTGCAGCTCCTGCAGTAAAAAATCCATTGCAACCTTCTAAAACTCGAATTACAAACGCATAATTTTTTTTGTTTTATCTCATTTTATCTGAGTTTTAAGGAGCTGCAGTAGAAAATTCACTGCATGAACTGCAGTGATAATATGGACAGCTATAATTAAATCATAGTGCATTAAATTGAATTAATAAATACTGGTGAGATGAATTAATAAATATAATTTAACACAATTAATGTATTATAATTTAATCATGATCGTCCATCTCATCACTACAGCCCTTATAGTGAATTTTTCATTGCGGCCTCCTAAAACTCATTTTATCTCACTTTTTATTATTCCAAACACACTCTTAGAGAGTGTTTGAAGGATAAAATTTTTAGTAAGTTTTGGTATTTTTTTGTTAAAAATTATTAGTGATAATTTTTGGTGTGTTTGGTAAAAAAATTATAATTTTTAGTAACTTTGAGTAACTTTTTAGGTGTTTAGTGAAATTATTACTGTAACAGAACAGAAAAGTGATAACTTTTAGGTGTTTGATAAATTTTTTTACTGTAGTAGAGCAAAAAATGATAAAACAAGTGAGATCCGCTGTCATTTCAAATTACTGTAGTAACATAAAAAATAGTAAAAATTAATCAGTTAC